>JAQIXW010000766.1:0-24903 GCA_034700685.1 Willowsia buskii
TAAAATCTTAACTCATATTTTATTGCTTAAAGGGCAGGCCTAAAAATAGTCGTTAAATGTTATTGCTTCACAATATTTACTAATGTACTTATAAACCAAATGTAGAGAAATGCACTTTTTTGTACCTGTGATTCATTCATTCATATTCATTCATGCCAAACCAAATGCTAATAATAATAATAATAATTACTCATTTTTACTCGTCGTCATAATATCGTTGTTGGTATTTTCACTTTATCACACGTCATTCCCTCCCATCAGAGAAGTCAAACTAATGAGCAAATATGAGTGACCCATAGCTGCAGTCACTACATCACCGAACAAATGAATATGAATGAATAATAAATCTTGTTCATATCAAAATCATCAACTCTAACGATCAACCTTTCTGCCTTTTTCTATAACCTTTTTGATTCACTGATAACCATCTCAATATGCAAATATTATGCATCTACTGTGTGGAGGGCAGAAAGAAGTAACTAATTTACTAATTAGTCGTGAAATTAAAACTGCGTGGACAACCAAAATAACATGTTTTCTGCGTTATTGGCCGCAAGCAAAATATAATCCTTCCACCAAATAAACTGATACGGTAACACTTTTATAGCATTTTCAGCTATCTTAAATAATAATAACGATGATGGAACGGCACAGCCTACTTTGCCAGACCAGCACACCTTGACATAGTGCTTGTGCACTTAACAAAGTAATAACATTGTTTGTACAAAAGGGAAAAGTGTGATGAGGTTGAATAAATTTGAAATAGAAAATCAAATAAAATACACCTACTTACCAACCTACCACTTTTGCTGATAGTACTTCTATGCCACACAGAGTTTATATATTTATGGCGTCTTATGGCTATGCTGCCCGGACGTTGTGCATAAATAGGCTGAAATATATGGGCAGCAAAGGCGTTCCCATCATAATCAACAATGAGAAATGTTCCCCGACAACTCGCTATCAAGGGGGCGGTTTGTTAGCAATAACATCAAAAATACTTATTGCTAGCAACAGAACGAAAACGGCTTGTTGACCTATACTTAATTTCTCCTCGTGCCTCTATATATTAGCTATTATTGGAAGTAGTATCATTTCGTAGGCTTGTTGTGTAGACTGTATTTGTTATGCCTCCTACACGTTTCCTAATGTACCTAAAAGCCTTCAGTAATCAACAAGGTTTACCATTTTAACAACACCGGTATGCCAACTACACGAATAATTACTTATCAAAACTACCGAATATCAGGTAGGTCGAATTTAACTTAAATAAAAATAATGATGATTATCAAAAACTCTCAAATATTATGTTGTCTTTCTCCAAAGACTTTCTAGTATAGATGAAAAATTTATGCAAACTTTAATTAGATGCAATTCAAGGATCCCAAATATTCAATAAAACTGGGGTAGAAACGGAAAGAAAAGTCAGTTTCGAGCTAATATGAAATCTGTATAAGCTATTTATACAATTTACCAAAGAAATCAATTATTTTTCTGTTTTAAATCGAAATAGGACTATCTAATTTTTTCATGACTATAACTCTTTGCTTTAAAAATTGTTTGTGTTTTCAATGGTCTAAACCAATAATAACAATGTAGGTATATTAAAAGTTCAGGCTATCATTCAAGGAATCGCTTTTTTAAACAATTATTTTCTTTAAAAAATCTTTTGTATTAAGCACTAACAATTATATTCTTCTCATAGAAAAAAGGCACAATAATACGCCATCTGAGAGACACTACACCTATCCACTCGTACAAAAACTTTACTTCTGTATAATATTCATTCATATTATAAAAAGTAGAATTATTATAGTCAATCAACAGCAGTATGTAGTGGTATGGTAAACGGTACACCGAAGTTTTGTTGATTTTCTTTTCAACCCAAAACGACCACCTATAATAATAGCGAGTATATGCAGTAGCGTGAGATTGAGGTATTGATGAAATGAAATACTCTACAGGGAGCCATGCAATTTTCCTTTAGTGGTCCAATAAACCAATTAATTCCTGCAATTAATTGCATTAATCTTCTTCTCCCTGGCCTGTACCTCTCTTACCGCTTGTTATCCCTCCTGTGTCCCTAGCCCCTGTATGTAATGCGAATCAATAGAAAACCATATCAGCTTAGTAAAGAAGTTTCGAAGTGTGTATTTGTCTACTATTATTATTGCTTTTTTCTGCTGTCCTTATGCTTTAGTATACCTATATACAGGTATAATCTATTGTATCACAAAACGCCTGGAAACCTTTACCAGAATCGTAACAATCACATCACTAAATTACCGTAATTGTGCTTGCTTGTTTTTGTTACCATTTTTGCAAATCATATAATATGTATGTAGTTTCTATGAATGAAGGTAGTTCGTTCATATAAACACAATTAAGCATTTATATAAAAGATACTTTTTGTTTGTTTCAGAGACTACGGAACTGCCAGTTTGCTACATTGGTAATAAATAAAAGGCAGCAATTTATATGATTATCCTACACATACAACATATGTAGTTTATTTCACTACTACTGCATCATCAACACTGTCGTCAGACATCCGTACCCAATTTTTTGGTGGAGAGTTGCCCTAAATTCAATCTCTACAATATTGTAATTGCACACAGGTGTTTCAGGTTACGGCAAAAACTAACAGAACCTCAAATGCTAACTAATAAAATTTGCATAAAACCTCGATCACTGTCTCTGAAAAACAAACCATTGGCTTTTATCGTCAATTATACGGTAATTCATGTGTAATTAAATTTTTGTAAACGAACTTATAAGATAAAGTAGGTCTGATAAATCAAACTTGAACATGTTTGTCTTTTTTGGATGATCTACTAAAATTTAACTTTATATCTTATATTAAAAGTACTAAAACTTAATATAACCAACTAGTAAAATATGTTTTGCAAAAATTGTACCGTAATCTTGTAACAAAACTGTTAGAGACCACACACGTTCTCGGTCATCAGTGTTCTCCATGTTCTCTCTGTTGAATGATGAGGGTATATAAGGCTACGTTTTTGTGTGACACGTTTCCTCCAGAGACATACGTACGTGCCTTAATTAATCCAAGTGATTAACATTATTTATGGCGATTACAACATTAGGTTGATAAGTTGAGTGTGTGCTCCACACGGAGAGAGTAGAAGAAAGGCTGCTGTTGCTGTTGATTTGGATAACATATTATAGGTGATCCCCCAAGAAACAAGAGTGAGTTGGTATACGCAGCTGTAGCATACGTGCCATTGGTCGTCTTTATATTCCATCTATACTTTGGTGGAAATTTTATGTCCTCTGCTGCTGCCAACCTGAAAATAGCTGGAAGGCTCATGTCCATTCTCGTCAAGTCGATCCGGTGGAATAATAATCGCATCTGGAAAACGACAAGAATTGCCAACTGTTACATTTTGCCAGTAAGAAAATATAACACGGTTAAAGTTCAAACAATAAATTATAAAAGAAAGTGTGCTTTCTCCAAACAAAATCATAAAATTTGTAGACAATTAAGCGATCATGCGAATATTATGCATCACATTCCATTATATATGCTCACAAAGAATCAGTCCACGTAACACAAAAAATGTTTGTAAATATAAATGGTCCACATTTCTCACGCATGCTCCCTTACTAATAAAATTTATATCAGCTTGTGCAAAATAACTTGCACGTGTATACTTTGGAGTTTACCGTGTCGACTGTTGATGTTGAAACAATTAATTTTACCGAGAATGAAGTAGCTGTCACCATCAAGCGCACAGTATATATGACTTGTCGTCAGTCGTATAATATGACGTAAACCAAAACATATAAAGCATACTTATGAACTTATTTAAAGCTGCCCTGCTTCCATAATACAAATGATTTAATAACAATTTATTTTTATATTTCGCATATCAAAATTACATATCAATGTGTAATTATAATTTCATGTATGAAACGGAACTTCCCTTTAGGCGACAAAACCTAAAATTTCAAAAATATATAGCCACGAAAACACTTTGTAGGTATTGGCGAAGGTTGAAAGGTAGTAGTTATGAGTATTACGTAAAGAAGCACTTACGCCACTCTTATTATTAGAAAAAATAACGACTTGATGAAGATGATGATGACCGAAGCAAGTGCATTAATAATGCAACGACCCAATTATTATAGTGAGTATTTTTCCTCTATTATATATCCATCCAGTGTACAAGCACCAGCTGCAATCATTCCAGTAATAGTCGTCTCCATTTTCCCTCCAACACTATTATTGCCAACGTTCGCTTACGTTTTTAATGTCTGCTTGTCCAAGAAAATAGAAAAGATACGATTTTTACGTTTCACAAAAAACAATCGCCGTGACTTATATATAAATATATATCTATTACATGACCATATAGGGCATTCAACGAAATTCGTTTGCGTATTTTAGTGCAAAGAAGTTCAGAGAGGGAAGAGATAAAGAAAGCTGTAATTAAATTGTTTTCCCGGAAAATCTTGGATAATTTATAGCCTGTTCGCCTAGTCCCACTTATCATCGCAACAAGCTTCAGTTCTTTTTTTTTCGAGTTGGTTTGGCTCGTATACAATCACCATTTCCACTTATATAATATTTTGTTTTTCATCCCTTAAATACATTTATGTACACAATATGGAAACTATTATGGATGATTCGCTTTCCTAAAAAATAATATTCCATTTCTCTGTTGTTTTGCTAACAGCTTGTCAACAGTTATGTAAGTAAAGGACATATATATGGAGGGAAAACGAGAAAACCAGCAGAGTGAAAGCAGATGGCAATGTGTAGTGGTAGATGAAGTTTCTATATAAAATACAATAAGTACATTGTTGTTGTTTTGTAAGAGTAACACACACACATAAGGTAAGTCATATTCTTGTTGAGTCAGTTGTGTGTGTTCATCGTTTCCTCTTTTCTCTCTCTCCCTCAGGAGACAAAAACACGAAGCTAAACTGCCACCAAGTATGTACACACTTTATAGAATATTTTGTTGGCTATCCGATTTCTCGGAGAAAGAGAAAAGGCGCATGGGGGAAATTGTTTTGAATAATATTTTGAGTCTGTCTCCTCCGACCCTGGTAATATATTATTTTCTGTCATCTCATACAAAATTTTCTCCATTCTTGTCTCCACACTACCACTACAACTCTACTACCAAAGAGAAGGCCAAAGGAAGAGAAGGATAAAAAACATACATATCTATGTTTTGTTACGTGACGCAAATAGTGTCACTTCTTATATTTATATCGCCGCCCACTCTGAAAATGTGGTTTCTTTTTCTATTGAGCCAGCCGCCGCTTGTCGTTACTCGTTTCATCATGAAACCTATCCCAAGTCCTTTATCTGTCTTGACTCGGCCTTTTTATTGTTTTGTTTGTTGCGTCGATTTTCTTGAATACGTGGTAGACGAGAGTCCCTCGACTATTTTATACTTTAAAAAAATAAGCTATATAGGTTATCCATTACAAGGAAACAATCACTTTGTATAATATATAGACTCAATATCTCTGTCGTGGCGTTTAGGAGAATAGATGAATGAATAAATCAACGCCGAAGAATGAAGGAGAGCATGATATGTAGGTATGTTTTGTTGGCACAGTGTTTGCCATTGTGTTCTCTGCCTTGTGAATTATCATTGGCATCTCAATAGACGGCATCATATGCATAATAGTTAGCGTGTATATATACCACATACATTGCCATACAGTCAACTGAAATTTACATGATAGATTCATCCGTTTTCTCTTTGACTGCTGCTTCTTCTTTGCTTTGCGTGAATTCTCTTTACACACACATCTCTCTCTCCCTCTTTCTGCATCGCTGTTTCTACGAATATTTTAAGGTTGTACGTGCGTAAATGGCTTGACTGGAAACCCAGAAGAACATATTATTTCGTCTAGGCATGCATACTTGCACATCCTCCTCTTAAGAATCGTTCTCCCCGTAAACAAAGCCAACTACCAAAGCATCCCCACTAAAATATACAACACAAGCAGCAACAGAGTGAAAAGAAAATAAGAAAGAAGAGCGTGTTTTCATGGTATTGTTGTGTGTTGTGTGAGTACGAATACGGCCATAAATTCATTTCCTTCATTTTCCCCATTCTCTTCTGCGGAATTTCATTCTTTGTTAAAGGTATCCAGTTTACATAAATACGTCTGTCTGTCTTTTCTTTGGACTCGCAACGTCTGACAACAACAAAAAACAACGCAGTTGGCGTACGAGAAGCAGTTGTTGTGTTTGAATTTTTTACTCCGGAGAACACAAACAACAATAGCAAAAAACCAACAAGGTCCTTTCTCTGTTCCCGGTTCCTTATACCCACAAAATACATATTCATCATCAAGTTCGGAACGTAATATTTTTGTAGGCCATGGAGAACTCGGCTCACTAAATATTACTGGAGAGAAAGCACGGTATAGCAATTTCATTTAAGAGATTATTGTGTATGCCAATAATACGTGGTAGTAAGAAATTAAGGAGTTTGAATCTGATGAAAACAGACAGACACGCGATGCATGTCAACATGCTGCCGTTGCTGTGCTGCGCTTTATGTATATTAGTCCATGTGAATGTAGATACACAAATAAAACTAAGAAAATGCATACATTTGCCAGCATGCGTCTGCTTTTTCTTCCTCCATAGGAATCTTTCTTTATGCTTTTTCTTCTTTCTTCACTTATTCTTCGTCTTTTGGCACGTTATTTGTGTGGAATATTGTTAATACTGACATGTTCATGCAGAGAGAGAAATGTTGTTGATTGTATAATATATGTGCGTATTATATGGAAATAATATTTTGTACAAGAGAAAAAAAAAACGAGAATAATACTGGGATCAGTCTGCTCTATAGTGGCCTTCTTTTTGTATATTTTTTATTGTCCATTTTTGTCAGCGCTTCTTGTGAAATTGTATGCATCATGTGCCCTATCATATCATCATTTCGTATATGTGTAATATTTAATGGGACAAGAAGAGATTACCGAGAACGACAAGGGGGTAGAATAAAAAAGAGAAAATGGAAAGGATGATGACGACCTGACAAGAAAAAATGTTATCATATTGGATATCTATCCATATTATATGACTACATGTAACATAGCACATGCACTCATAAGGCTTCTATTTTCTCGTTTGTTTCCATTGTATGCTTTATTGTCTGCAAAAAAGGATGAAAAGACATAAAATAAGAAAATACTTTCATATTTGCCTGAAAATAACCAGAGCAAATGCTGTGTTTTATGAGAAATAGAAATGACGATGGCATTTTGGAGCAGAGAACAAGAAAAACCAGACGATATAATGACAGCGTAGTGGAAGAAAGCAGCAACCTGAGGATACGCCTGATATTTTGAAGAAAAAACGAAAGAAGAAGGTATAAGAAAGAAGATAAATGTAATAGGAAAGTCGTTATCTTTCTATCCGAAACGTAGCTATCCATCAGTCTCCTTTTTATCTTTGGTCTACTTTACTACTACTGTTTCTACTGCAGTATATCCGTTAAAGTTATGTATATATGTCTTCTAATATTTAATGGCATCCCATATTATTGATATTTAGAGGTCGCAGCACACGCACACGTTTAGGTCGTTTTATCATATGTACGTATTTGTGTGGAAAGACAGTGCTCAGCTAAATGGCAAGTGTATTAGACTCATGGCTGTAGTATTGGGGAAAAGAAAGCACCTGCGGCTTTCCTTAAGCTTCCATTGGATCCTTGTTTCATTCCCTATACAATAGCAAAAAATATATATATTTGTCTATTGGTATCTTAGCTTTAAGTATGTTCATATATGGTTCCTTTGCCTATGTCACACGTACAAATGTATGAATTTATACGCAATGAGAAAGAGAGAGAGAGAGAGGTGATAAGCTAAAAAGTAATATCCAATTTTCTCAAATGTCATAAGGTCACCTTATACATTTCTTTTCCGTTCGACATCGCCATACGCCTTTTCTCATTCCTTTTGTTCTTACGACTATTATGATGAAGAAGATGATGATGATGAGCTTTTATATATGCATACCCATATAAAATTTATATGTGCCCTGCCGAAGAAATAACATTATTATTTGATATTGTTTGTATACTCAACAGTGTGCTACTACTGCTTTCCTCTACTCTAGTACTACGGTTTTCCATGATTATTTTCCTCAGTGTTCACATTCATCCAATTTTTTTATGAAAGTATGCATATATATTCAACAAGCGTTACGACTGCACCACTATCACTTTCCCTCTAGAATCACCGTTTTTTGCTACGACCGCCACCACCACAACTTATACACACACCATCACCAACCAACCGCCACTAGCAACATGCATTCTGCTACTGTGAAAGTGGAAAGTGTTCATTAGCATTCAACAACATCAACTAGCACAAAAGATTCCATATCATCGCCATTATCATCATATTTCCAGTAACATACGTTGTATTACTACGGCTCCAACAAACTCTAACAAGTACATATGCATACCACACTTCATTTTTCCTAGTGGTGGTACTGGTGGAGAGAAAATATTCAGAGAGAAAATTTCATTCTTCTGGAAAATCTGCTACTGCAACGATATATTTCAATCTTATATTATATTTATATACACTCTATATACCAATTTCTATACTGCTTTATCACTACATCGTCATCCTCATCATCATCTTTCATTATATTAGATCCATCCATGGCCATGTAGTACTTTAGTGTGTACAATGAAGCGTATAGAAATTTTTTTATATAGAAAGTAAAAAAAAGTCGTTTGAGCGAATACCAGCAGTGGTGGCGAAAGAACTAGTCTTCATTTTCTCTCTGGTGGCAGCAAGAAGGCATATAGCATAAAAACTGCATAGCAGTATCAACAGTAGCAAAGTCAGCCGGGAGGAAAGGAAAGCAGACTGAAAGAGAGAAAGAGATGGAAAATAATGCTGTGCTTGTCGGTTTCAACAGGCGAAGAAGATACTATCATCATCCCTTTTTAACTTTTTTTTGCAGTTCTAGAACACAAAGTCATATATTCCTTGGAATAATAGAGTAAAGGTTCCCTAAATGTATAAAATAGAGTGACTGGGAGTCTGAAGTACCTATGTAAGTTTGGTAGAGCCAAGAACCGTAACGTAACTGCTTATAAGGCTTTTTTCCTCCAGTACTGTTGCTTTTTTTGCTACTACAGCTCTCTGTGTTTGTTGCCTTAATAAACGCTGGCAGCAGATCGTATCACATTCGATTTTTTCTCATTTTTCTTCAGCTTTTTTCCCACTCATTGTAAAAAACTGCTGCGGTAGTACACTTTAATACACATACAATAGCAGACCATCATTATCATCACGATCACCACCATCCCTACCACCAGTAGCTTTGATATGTGAACATACAGAGGAAATTGTGCCCATACAATTTTTAGAGATACGTACATTTTCCATGAATTATTTTGTGCTACTCTGGACGTCCCTATAACATAGTTTGTTGGTGTTGCTGCATATATATTTTTGTATATTTTAAATGGATGAAAAAAAGAGTTACAACTATTCTAACATTTTCTTACCCTTTTTTACTCTATGCAATATTTTGTATGTGAACATGGGTATGCATATATACATAAACAAGTAGTGATAGACGTCAAATAAGAATGGGAAAATATAGCCGGACTTAGCTTGCATTTCCAGCTTGTATTTCCAGTTTGCAACCTATCTTTGATGGCTCATTCACTTGGACCACTATATACTACATTATAATTTTTTTTTTCGTCTGCTGGTGCACAATATTATAACCCTTTTTTCTTAGAAATAATAAGAATATTCTATATTTTTTCTGTTCACTTGTTTTCAGTTTTCCGAAAAATAGTGCTAGTAATAGTGTTACTGAAAAAATCCGTCTTTTCACAACATTACATTTTTTCTGTATCACTTTTCTGACTAACACAAAGACTGCACGTACACAATGATGATGTCTACAAACGATAAGGAAAAATGTGATATATGAAGTCTTACCAAACTGCACGGAGAAATTTAATATCAAAATATATAAACTAGCTATTTTTTACACGATGAAAAGTAATGTCTTCTCGCAAAATAATATAGGTAATATGCTTTGTCACTAGATTTTCATGCGTGCTACTAAAACCAAGTAATATCTTTTTATTTTTTACACAGCGGAAGAAGGAATATTCCACGTTCTTCGGCCTCTGGTTATTACTTCCATCTTGATGTATTTTCGCTGTACACTTTTTTTCCTGAATGCAATAATACGTCGCAATAGGGTAAGGGAAAAGTATAGTGTGATGGAAATGATGTGAATAGTTTATATTTGTAGACTATATATGTACAACTGTATATGATGCTGGCTGGGAGAGACTGTTGCTTTTGGTTTAGGCCCTTTCTTCCCGGGAATTACAACATTGTAAACTTTTTTTTAACTTGTTGTGCTATGGGTCTAGCATTTTGATGATGATGATGGTCGCGGCTGCAACAGAAAAAAAGTAGTAGTTTTTGGCTGGTTACATAAGTCTATAATGTGACCAGCATAAAATGTTCCAACAAGAAACGACTCTCTCCATGTCCCAACTTTCTCTTGCTTTAGTAGAGCGATTGTCATTTATTAGTGTGCCTTTTATGCTTTTTCTCCTCTTATGTACATTATTACTATGCACTCCCTCATTCTCTCTACTTGGATGGAAAAGAATATAATAATAAGAGGAGTGAGAGGGAAGAAACATTTTCCAAAAGAAAAGAATCCGACAAGCCAAGCCACCCTACTAACCCAAGCTTTCCAACAGGCAATCCAATTTTCTTACACACTTTCTCTTTCAGTTTTGATACTATACACTTTTAGAGCGATGATGTATCTACTGCTAGATTACAACTGTTACTAAAAGTATAACGAGAAAGGGAAGGGAGTGAGGTCGAAATAAGGAAATTTAAGTATTACAAGGGAATCTCATGAAGAAATTGTGGTGGTGGTAGAGGGGCTATTACCAGTGGTCCTCTTGTAATAATAAGTAAAGTTTAAGTAAGTAAGTAAGCCAGTAAAGAAATGCTCAATTCAAGTGAAACAACTTTTTCCCCGCTGGTACTGCTTTTCTTCGTCTTGTTGATGTTACATGTTAGAAGATTTTTTTTCTGTGCTAAATTTAAGAATGTATATTGTATAGTAGTACGCACCACACATCCCAAACAACTGCTGCTCCTACCGCCACTGCTGCTCCTACCGCCACTGCTGCTTGTTGCCCTGCCCTTTTCCTTCCCTTTTATATTTCCAAATGCCAACAAAAGCGAGTAAAGTGAACAAGCAAGTAAGTCAAGTGAAGGTTCCTATAGATCTTCTTTTCACTTGTTACTTCTTCTTGCGTTGTAAAAGAAGGAATTACGGGGTCTGCAAAGAATTTCAATAGAATATATGCCCATATATCTTTTATCATATACCAAGGTTTTCTTATTTTCCTTATATACGTAGAAATTATGGCCATTTCGGAATATAGTACTCTATGTTCTCGATTTTCCAGTAAAAAGGAGCACTGCAGACAGATGATGTATTAAGTTGTTCCAATAGAAGCACCATCTTCATAAATAAAGCATGTGTTTTGTATGTGCTTAAGAAGATGAAGGCAGAAGAGAAAAGAAAAGTTTTGTATAATGCGAGCAGGAGAATTATTTAGGTACCCATGCTTATCCACTGTTGCGCCGTCTCTTCGTAAAAAATATTTTTGTCTTATATGCTCACAAAATGCAACAATGTGTGTATGTTTCCCCCTTATGTGTTACGTTTGTCTATATATTACTTATTAATAGGTACATGTGCATATACCCTTTACCTTTCTCACCATTGATGACGCTGTTGCTCGTTTTGAGAAAATAGCGACAGCTCACTTTCTCTCTCTCTTCTGTTATATAATATCCCATCAACAGCACAGTAAAAGGCTTAGAATAATCCAGTGTGCGACTGCTGCTGCTGCGTGAGAAAAAACGAAGGGTTTGAAGACAAATTATTATACATAAGGGACTGGATTCTGTAGTCTCTACAACTGTTATTGTGAGTAAAGAGGCAAAAAATGGATGGAAAAAGTGCAGGCGTCCTTTTCGTATAGAGAGTATTGTTGTTGGTTTTATGCTTGTGTGATACGCTGCCATATATACAAGTTTTATTGCTGTCAAGTAAAGTAAAAGCAACAGTGCTGGAGAAAGACCGAAGCAGCAGGAAAAGAGCAAGAGAGATAAAAATCCTTGAACTCTTCTGTTATTTTGTGTGCGCACAAATTGTGTAGCATAAAAGAGAAAATATATATACTCATGTACATCAAGTGTACTACAAGGACCCGGAGCTGTAGCCTGGCATCACATATTGTGGACATTTGTTACAGCGTTTACTACAGTCCTTGATGGCTCTTTATGTTGCATTAAAGAAGGAATGGAAAAGAAAAAGAAACTGAGAGCGATGGAAAATTTGTGAGCAGAGTTTCTATGCAGCTTACAGATTGAAGGAAAATAGAAGTTTAAATATATATATTTCTATATATTGCTATATTCTATAACTTTACGTATTACAAATACTTTTTATAATAGCATTGTATATTTCAATGATATTGAGTAGGTATGCATTTTATAGGAGAAAACTTGGTAAGCTAACAGGGGCATAATAAGTGCCAGATAAGATTATATGGGCTGTCTGTTGGCAAGGATAGAAGCAGAAGCAAACAAGAAGCAACACTGTTGCTCCTGTGCTTTCACTGAATACCCAAATACTCTTGCTCCTTTCTTCGCCACTTTCTCCCTACACTCTACTACCCTGTTACTGCTTAATCTAGCAATATAATGCTGCTCATTGTATAATATTACCGTATTTTATACATACTTTTACTACTTTCACCAGTCATATTATGCATGAATATAAGTGTGTATAAGATGGTTTCAGTAAAAGTGTAGTAAAAATTCCTGGAAGGAGTTTACGAGAAATTTTGTTTGAGGGAAAAGGAGCCTTTTCTATTCTTACAGTAATACACAGTGTCTCCCACTCTTCATAATATATATACAATATCTATCAGTATAGTATTTTCACACATACACGCTCTCTCCTTCCTTTCACTCACTTTCTCCTTTCACTCTCTCTCTCTTCTTTTACTGTAAATGGCTTGGAGAAAGTCATCGTCCTCCATATCCACAGTCAACCAACCAAACCGACTCAACTCTCTCTGCTTTCCTTCCTTTCCATTTTAAGTACCAGCCTCCTTTTCTCGAGTCGTCAACCAGTTGCGGCGATCTACAGGTCTCTTTTATGTATTCTCATATGATGTTCCGTATAAAATGGCATACTTTAATATTATCTTGTTCGTTACAGCGTCACATCTTCTATTGCATATACTGTACTCCAGCATTTTTCTTTCTCCTTTGCGTTTTCCACAATACCAGTGAAAGTTGTCACAGCCCTGCAATATTATTGCCGTAACTTTTTTCCTTTTATTTCTTCAATCGTTCTTTATTTTCTTTTCGTATTCTTCACTGTAATAACTGTGAAGACAAGCATGATGATTGGGAAGATATAAAGAAAACTTTTATATTTCGTACATACAGAAAAACACTAGGGATATTTTATCAGATGAAAATGGAGCCTTTCCCATTTTATGTATTATTATATAACATTATCTTTCTATTATTACGTTAGAGCATACACATTCTATTCAAAATATGGATTGTGTGCTGGTGATTCTTTTCTAAAGAGAATATATTTAGCTTTGTGAATTCCTCCAAACCATAAAAAGTTCTATCGTTTATGCAACTATTCCATAGTAAATGACGAATGGAATCTTCATATATATTATGTATATCTGATGGACTGTTGCTTCTTCTCATCCTCTGCGCATCCTTTCCTGCTTTGTCTGCTAGCTTGTTCAACATGTATGTATACATACAATATTAATAGATTTTGTGTTCCCTTTCATTTGGACTGTATAGTCGCACTACTACATATACATAATATATATCTTGCTCTGAGAGATCGTTAGATTTCCCTTCTACTATCTTCATTTTATTTTCCCTTTTGTACAAATGTATGTTATAAATATATACTTGAAAGGTTCTTTATATGCGTAAAGGAAAAACATATTTCTCTATACACTGAATGTTTTTGCATTTTAGACAATTTTTCCTCATGGCTGAAGTATGCATCTATAAAGTACCAGTTGCTTTCTCTTCCACAACTAGTGTATATGTGTAGGGAAAAGTCCGTTTCTTTCTCACTCTCTCTCTCAACATCAGCCAAATTTGGAGAAAGGTAAACTACCAGAATTTTAGATTCCACCATCACCACTGCCACGAAAGTCAACTTGTTCATGCCTTTGTTCCTAACAATGGCGTAGTGGAGCTGAAAAGTTTACGTTGACTACAAGCAAAAGGCTCCTGGCCATAGAATAGAACCGTGTGTCTGTGTACGCTTTAACTCATTTAACTTTTTGCTCCTCTTTACATATAATGTGCCTATGTACTTTTGCAATCTACTACATAAATAGAGGACGACTATATAGTTTTATTTATGTAATCTTTTATAACACATATATTTGGGTTGAGTTGATGCTGCTGCTGTTGCTGATCTCACAAAGTCAATTCTTCCACGACCTCACCTTTTTCTTTCATTTTGAAGTACTTTCTCTTCCACCTCCTCCCAACTTGCATTCCCCCAAGTTATAAAACTGTCTAAAAAGCTGGAGAATTGATGATATAGCCTGTTTCTCATATCTTCACTCAGGTAGTCGCAGACAAGCTATACTCGGACTTTTTATACAAGTATAATACGTGCCTCTACACAACTATAATGTTGTTTACCTAAGAACATATTCTCTGTATGTCTGTGTACTAGTAGCCCTCTGCTGTTGTTGATTGAAACCAATTAAAATTCTAAGTTTAATGAAACAAAGGCACACAAGGTCTAATTAAAAGTTTCCAGAAACTACACTCAACAAAACCAAAAGAGTGGGAATATTTTTTTCTCGTTTTTCTTCCCTCTCCTCCTTCTTGTTTTCCCTCTATTTCTGTTTGGATGAGAGAGCTTAATAAGTGCATATTATATAAAGTACACAAACCAGGAGTTTTTAACGGAAAAGGAACTATTCTTGTACTACATAACCAAGCCAAAGCAATTATGAATACCTCAATCCATTTTCAACTGTTACACTTCCCATTCATTCATAATGCAGTCATGAAAAAACACAAAAATGAATGTAGGAAAGCATTTGGCCAAAGTTGTAAACTTTTCCACACAGAAATATTATGTATTTCATGTCTTATTCATTTTATATTACTCTGATCCTTGTGCATACCTGCGTATTCTGTGTATTACATATCTTCTTTATTAAAAGGTTAGAGAGAAAACTTCAGAGAAGAGAGAAAATTATTATTAAAACACTGTCAACTTATTTACACATGAAGCCTTCATCTCTTTTCCTGAGTAAACTATTATTTTTTCACGCTGGGCAGAGAAAACTATGCTACATTATGTAATAACATCTACCACCACTTCATATTACATGGCCACCCACTTTGAATAAAGCACATTATAGAGAATTGCATGCATGCTTGCACCCACACATTACAAACGATGTCTGCATGTCTGTGTGTTTACATTCTGTACGCTTGGTTTACCTTCTCTTTCTATCACCGAGTACAACCAGGCACGATAATTTGGATTTTTTTTATAAAGTTGAGTTCATCTCACAAAATTCTCTATTAATAAAACAAAAAAACGGGTTTCCTTGAAAATTTCAAACCTGGAAACGATCATGGTGGTTTGGTTTTTCATGTGAAAATACTTACTACAAAAAACGCAAGCAAGCTTTCTTTATTCTCCTCCTCTTTTTTAATAAAAATTCGTTTAGTTTGCATGTCACTAATAAACCGTTTGCTTTTCTTCTTGAAACGAGAGAGAGAGGCAACGGCCACAAAAATAATGAAGGAAAAAGAGGTAATCCGCCGCTACATGCTCATGTGTGATGTTTTACAAGACTGACATTTCCTTCTTCTATAATGAAACATATTAAAATCCTCATAGGTATCACTTTACACGTGGTGGGTTAATCACAATCAGCCCTATTTTCAGTGTAAGAAAATTGTATGGATGAATTCAATATTGACGAAAACCCCATCATCCATAATTTTTGCTTCTAAAGCGATATTATAGTTTTCAGAGTGCCCTAATTCCTAATTACATTTTTAGAGGAATACCTACAACATCCAGCACCAAGGATTATAGAATGCAATAAGCATGTTGTTGATCGTGAAAACGAAGAAGGGTAAAAAGTATGAAAACATCACGTTACCTCTACACATTTGAAGAAAGCAACAATAAAATACAGCCCACACCATCGAACTACTACCACACCATCACAATCAAGAACGCGATGAATGCATATTATTGTGAAGGCTTGTGTGCGTACGCAATCACCATATATATATACCTATATATTATGTACCCACCTTTTGCTACACATTTCCCCCAAGAAAAAGTAATAATGGAATTATGGGAGAAAAGAGAGAAAGGATTAATATAAAAGGATTTCATTGTGATGTGTATGTGTGGAGGATTTTCGTGGAGGAACAAGTGGCGTGCTGGAGGCCATCAAAATGTCTAATAATTTCCAATAATAATCCTTTTCAACAGTAGCAGCAGCAGTCGACAGTAATAATATGCAGAAAAGAAAAGGCAGAAATCGAGTAAGAACATACTCGGGTCAGAAATGCGCGTGCAACTTTGATATTATACCTAACCTACGTATGATATACACTGTTGAATATTACAAAGCTTCTTTTGAATGACAGGAGCCATCAAGCAAATAATAATAACAACAGCAGCAGCAGCAGGTACCTCTCGCAGCTTCATCAAAACAGGTAATACAAATAAAAAAAGTCTATCAATACGTGACCGTATTATTTACTCAGGATGGCAAAAAAGCAATTTCGAGCATGGCTGTGCGAGTTAATTGTAACGTGGAGAGAAAAGTGATGATGGTGCCATTTTAAAAAGGTCACTCTCTTCTCTCTCTCTTTTATTCATCACGCCGCCGGAATAATAACCGTTAATATTTTCAGTGCGCTACTAATTACACATTTGCAAGTATATGAGCTGTTCTCAGCACGACATGACATTTTACGGAATTCCGTATTCCATTATATAGGATGAATGATAAGAAACTTCTTGTATAATTCAATTGACAGTGTTGCCAATTTTTTCTTGAACCATATATCCCACGTACAGGGATAAAGCCTTGAGAAGCTTGTGTATGACCTAAATATACTGTTATTCTTTTAGAATACTTCCATCACCCGAAAGAAAGAAGCCATAAGAATAAAATATCATACTGTACAAACAAATAAGCTCGTTTACCTTTTCCCATATTGCTACTCCGTTATGGAGAGAAATTGATAAAGGAACAAAAAACTTAAAAAGCAATGTGCTGTTGCTGAACTGATGTTACGATCCCACACAGTAAGCCAACGCAATATTCTACCATGCAGTGCATGGTGTGGTATTTTCATTGTTGTCAGAGAAAATCAGATAGAGGATATTCAGAAGTAAGGATAGGAAACCTGTTTACCAACCCACATGTGTTCGAGTCGAAGACACCCCAGAAGAAGCTCCAAAAAGTATTACGTGTTTCATGCTTCATCATTATCGCCACTCTTTCTTTCTATCACTCATTCTGTCAGACTTTTCTTCATTTCTTTCGCATTTTCCCTACTGTTGCTTTTCCCACTACAGAATTAGGTGGTCTCTGTGTCTTCTTTTCACTACAAGAGAAAAACCCGAAGCTTGGGTACAAATGATTAACTTCTGCTCATGCTGCCTATGTAATATTGTTATTGTAATGTCCTTCCTAATTTTACAGCACTACGTATGTGATATTAAACATTTTTGTTTAATTTTGGTATTTTTTTTTTAAATTTTGACTTATCATGTGTTCATCTAATGAAATGGTAGATAAAAATTTTAACACTCAGACTTCCAGAAAAAATGCTGAAATGATTACTGAAACAATGTTCTGCTTTGAATTGCACCAGCATATGTACACGTATTTTATCTACTACGCATACAGTAGAATTCGTAATTTATTTGCATGGACAAAATTTGGCTTCAAGAAGACTGAGCAGAATATATTGGACACTTTTACTTCCTGTTTTGTATGTTTAAACTGTCACATGCTTCTTGAATAAAATTACCTCTCCCCACATAACTTGAAGTTAGTGACTCTTGGGTAAAAAACGTTCGCTACATGTACAGCAGGATAAAAGAGTGAGCCACTATACTAACATTCCCTTGAAAGGTAAGCCAAAATACAGAGACTCTCAGAAAACATGGTAATAATGATCGTACTTGACTCAACGCTGCATCATTTTTCTGCTCTCTATACTGCTACATCCCCTGCATTGCACTATCTATGCTGCAGCAAATGGAATACTGTATAGTCTGCAGAGTACAAAACTTTCCGAGCTTGTTTATCGACTATCCTTTTTTATTAAATTTGAAGATGACTAGAAAGGGAAACTGGTATATATTATAATAAACTAATTTCATACTGTACGCTTTTTAAAAACAGCATTTTGGAACCCCTAAGACACTACAAGCATTCTTGAAACAAGGCTTCTTGTCAACATTGTATCAACACGAAACTCTCAAGCTATTATATACGTGCCCCTTGCTCTTACATTAATTGGGACAGACAGGGCGCTGTGATATCCGTTTTTAAATATTTGTTTCTTCACTACAATAATCGTCACGTTCGTTTACCTCTCCTAATAAAACGACATTTGTTAGGTATATGCTTCGCTTGTGTGATTTTTATATTAAAATTGGTTATATTTCCTGCTTATTCATAGGCAGAGGAATGGATGTAGATTCACAAGTGCAAAGGTGAATATGTTTTTTAGACAATATGAATATGAAGCCCTGAATTATTAAATGAAGTTTTCCAGGCTTGGACTATTTTTCTGCTCTGCATTTCCATTTTTTGTAATATTGCATAGACGCTTGTCACTGCTCGCCTTTTATGGTCTGATCTGTAAAATTTGTTTTTGCTTCTCTCAATTCCTTCATTTATGCAAGAGGATATACGAATTTTCAATGGAAAAGGAAAAGCCGTGATATGAAAAGGCGCTAGTGCAACCTCGACATTTCTTTATAAGCGTTTTCCAACTCATTGTGTCTAGAATATTACTGAATCTTTTCTAAAGCGAAAAAGTATAAATCCACACCAGGAAAAAAGGCGATGAGCGTAGTGGCTCGGTAAATACGTCTTGTGTAACCTGTGCTAATAATGCTGGCATGTATGTTGTGCTTGCTTATTTGCATGATTCAACATGTTAACTTTTCCCAAAAACGTCTTCCGTATCAGTAGATTTTTTGTTATGGCTTAACCCGGGTTTTTATATATGCATTGTCGTAACCTTTACAACAATACACACGTCTCTATCTTTGCTTTCCCCCGCTCCCCATGCATATTGTATGCTTAACGTATTTTATCCAAGCGAAAGGGAATGGGATCACGTTTTCTTCCAGGTATTATAGTCACTGCATATATTGGTAGTCTATGATGTATAACGAAGTATTCAACCACTTTTTAAGGTTGTAGGAGGAAAGGGTTTTAGAATGCTATATTCCGTTTTTCGTCGCGATCATGGATAAAAACACACCTTTCTGTGCCACTTTATTTATTTATTCTACTATATTTGTATTTAGTAATACGTTCCCCAAACCTCTTTCCCTTTTTGTTTACCCAATACATATTTTTATGTGGAACAATTTTTTTTCGTTTCTTTCAGGTTTTTATAGAATATCAATATATTAGAGCCGAGGAAAAAAACAAGGTGGTTTTTAAAGGCGTGTGTGTTTTGGTTTCATTTTCAAATATCCGAGTGGCGAGCACGCGAATATTAGATACCACACCGTTTTTATTGTGGAGACATGAAATAGAGGAAACTTTAAATGGCAAAAGAGGAGTGTGAGAGTTGAGAGCGAGACCGTAGGCAATAAGTAAATACAATATGATATGTATACCTAAGTAAGTAAATGGAAAGGTTTTTTGATGTGTTATTATTACATGATGTAATGTGAGTACTCTCCATAATATCGTCTCATGTGTAAATACATGCACATTTATACACACACTTTCACAAAAAAAAACTAGCATTTTTTCACCTTCACTTCCTTTAACCGTTTCCCGTTTCTTCAAATCGACTGTTGCTTTCACTATGCTTGTTTTTATTGACAAAAGTTTTTTTGCATAGTAGCATTAACAAAAAATACAGGCAGAAATATGGTATAGGTTTTTTCTCGTGTTTTTTTGTGTAGGAAAGTAAGCAAGCAATATTATTATGTCTTACGCAAACATAATGGAAAATCCTATAATGCAGTGGTGCTTACTATTTACTATTGTAACGAACGAATCACTTTTGGCTTACGTTAGCTCATGCTCAGTAAATACAATAGAGGGTAAAGGGCTCAGCTATAGAAGTACGGCGTGATCAACATGTTTTTATGGCTTCTCAAGTTAAGGATAAAACAGGATCAAAAATCGTAAGGTTTCACACACATGCATCATTAACTTGGGTATATATACAGTTTTCTAACTGAGTTTGAATGAATTTTTTTTCTAGAAAGTATATGAACATATGTCATATTTTTTGCATTCAAACAAGTGTAAGCCCGTTAAATTTTGTTTCCACCAATAATTTCTTATATTAGTCGCTTTATATAAAAATATTTTAATATCCTGCGTCAGTTTACGTGCATTCGTAAAAAAATAAATATGATGCAACATAACAATATTTAATAACCATATACCTATAGTTCGCCTAAGTATATATAAATGCTCTTAATAATGTCTGCGTTTACTTTTGAGCATAAAAAGATAAGTTTTAATATATAGGTATGCACATCGCAAGCAATTTCGCATGTAATGAGAAAGATAAGACATCGTTTATATATTTTCACACACAGTTGTACACACCAATTTTTTGTAGCTACTTGGTTGTTGGAAGGTGTTGGAGTACTTTTGGGCTACATGCAGCAACAGTAGCAGTGGAAGTCGAAAAAAAATGTTGTTGTGAGACCTACAAATGTTCGGGGTAAACGAGCGAAGATCCCCAGATAAAACTTGACGATACCCCTCCCGGACTGTGAGCAACTTGTTACCATTCCTCCACCATGTAGTTATGTATTATATAAATGAAAGACCATAAAAACTTGTCCTGTGATGTATACTTGAGTATCTACAAGTATTCTACAGATAAATTGAAGTTTCTTCTCAGCAGCGGAGGAGAGATACTTTCACTCTGTATAATATATAGGTATATACAGAAGTGTGCATGTGTGATGGTGTGTGTATGCGGGCGTTCAATGTATGTTTTAGATTGACGAGTCCCTAAAGAATTCACATGCCATTACGGCACACACATCATTCAAGCAAAACTAGAGAGGAAGATCCTGACAAAACGTGTTTAGGTGGAAAAGAGAAGGGAAGAGGCGAGATAGAGAAACGGGGAGAGACAACTGAAAGTGGGATGAAGGAGAGAAAGAGGTATTTTGAGACGAGAGATACAAATCGAGTACATATTTGGGAATGCATATGTGTATATAAATTTAATATACATTTGAAGCATATATATCATCTTATTATATAATATCCATTGCAAAAAGGGAATATTATTTCGTTTGGTGGTGGGAAAGGAATGCCGCACACGGAGTGTTTTTTTTTCAGGAGTAATATAAATGTGTGGATTTATGTATACTATAAATACACACCACCATCAAAAATGGAACTTTCTATAAAGTCAGGAGAAGAGACAAAGAGGAAAAGAAAGCCTCGAAAAAGAACCCCAAAAGTACGGTTTCAAAGCCTAGTTCAAACGCTTTTGATGGTTGACTTTGGGCTTTGATTAAACCCCATTGAGACCAATTGTGACTCCACTGATGCTGCTGCTGCTTCCCCATACCACGATCATTCCTATACACACGGAATACAACGTACTCTTAGAAAACGGAGCAACAGACAGAAACATTTTTATTTTTCTCTATTTCTGGTACAGATGCATCCCTACATATTAAATGTATCCCTGCATTTATTATTGCGAGCAGAGGAACATTTGCAGAGGAAGAAAGAGAAAGACACGTAATATTTCACATCAAAAGCTACTACGTGAATATTACTACCAAGCAGAGAGAAACAGAGAAAGTCCCTTTTTTCCACTGTTGCTCTTCCTTATTTTAAAGTTGTATGTAGGAAAACACGACAGAGAAATAGAATAGATAAAACAGTAACATCGTGGAAATACAAGTTTCCATATAGAATCATCCGCTACCGCTGCTACCAATTCTCGCAGAATTATTCAACAAGGAAAAAGCTTCTTCCTCCAGCCACCACTACCACTATCTACACTTGCTATTAAATATTTTCCCCTTTTTGGTGAATATAATAATGTTCTTCATACATATCTTGCTTTCAGCTTTTTTCTACTAATAATATAATGATAAAATATAAAACTACGTATTATTTCATCCAGAGAGGATTCCTATATCAAGCTTTAAATCTGCTGTTAAATATTCTCTCAGAAAAATCAACATCCAACTTAGATTCTGTTGTCGTGTGTAAGTTTGTGTGGTGATGGTGTGTGCTACATTTTCACATTTCCACCTTATTGAGTAGCTTTATAACGATAGGAGATTTACGTTTCATGCTAACTTAATGCTCACAACGCTCGTATACATATATGTGTCTATAGCTTTTGAGTAAAGGGTTGCCACTCTTTCCAATAAATGCTACGTGCGTTACGCAAGCCATGTTAAAATATCACATAAGAAACGAGTTTCCAATGGGAAACAAAATAGAATATAGTAGTAAAGGAACAGAAGGAGAAAAAAGTGTGCATTTCATTTCACTCTTCTTCTTCTATTCTCTTCCCCCGGACTTGCTTTCTCTTCTTCATTCATGCACGCGCTCGTGTGTGTTCACGTGCGTCTTTTTTTCTCTCATTTTTATTTTTAAGGTAAAAGAGGATGGTTCCGTTTGAACCTTAAAATATTCTCGTTTTGTAGAGAAAAAAGTGGGAGTACGTTAGGTGAAAAAAACGATGGAAAGGAAATAACGGGTGTCTTTATTGGAATAAATGTAAAAGAAATGTAATTCAATGCAATGGACCAAGAAAAAGAGAAAAACGGGTTTGAAAATGAAAGAGAAAATGGTGGTGGAGACACACAGGATAAGATACTGGCTCTTATGTGGGTAGAATATATATTCTTTCGTTTTTATCACTATTATCCGACAAACTATAAACTATCACTACCTATAAATGTATGTATATGAAGTATAGAATGTACATATATTCAATGTTAATGTACATTTATGAAATAACGTGTCATGTCAGCATTACCAGTTTTTCCCTGTTCAGCACGAGCTGATGTTATGATGAGCACGGTGAACTGATTATGTGAGATGATGACGACTCATGCTACCACACAAATTGCAATTTCTTGACTGACGGAATGAACATAAAAGTTATAATGGTATGTTGCGCATTTTTTTATGTATATACAAAATATAGTATTAGAAGTTATGCATTATCACAGTGATGGCGATAATGAATTAAAATAATATCCGTATAATTAATGCCGCATCAGCAAATTTCTGACAATTTGGCTGCACCGCAACTTCCAAGATAACTTTCATGCGATATTGTTGCTTTCAATATTTTACTATACTTTTATGTAGCACTACCCTGGTACTATTTCCTTCTCCTGTTGCACATTCTATACATTGTTTACAAGGGCCCTTTTTCTTAAAGAGACGCAACAGGAGTTATAAAAGGTACAACAACCCACTTTCTTCTTCTTCTGTGATAATATGTCTTATGCATGTCAGCCCACCACAATATCATTGCTCATAGTCGTAATATATAGTACATTCGTATAAGGGCTTCCGTCTTATTCTACACTTTTGCTTGCCTTCTTCTTCTGCTTGACGTGAACATATCTCCTTTTCCCATCCATTTCAATTCCATTGGAAAAGCAACAGCATCTCTCAGAGGATGAGAAGCAACAGAAGAAAGGCTGGAAGACGAATAAGAAAGGGAAAAGTTGGAGAAGAAAAGACAGAAATATCTTCTTTTGAACTTTCTCTCTCTGTGAAAAACCTCAAAAACCCTACAAGTACCTGCTGCTCCTTCTCCTCTTGAGCTGGCTGATTTTCTTTATGCTACAACAATCATACTTATACGAAATACAGAACAGCAGCAGCTACTTCCACACTCCGTGCATTTATTTCCCTTGCTTCTTCTCTGATTTAAGTAAGTGGCAATAGTACAAGTTAAGTACATTATATATATTATAAGCTAAAGGGTATATATACTGGAGCGAATTTTTTCCAAAGCTTATTATTTTCTGACGATTTTAGCCCAAGCACATAAACACGTTCGTTTTCTATCGACATTCATGGAAAGTGAGCAACAAACGCGAAACCCAGAGAAATGGATTATCCACACGTTGGTGCTGCAGAGTATGTCGTTATTCTCACAAGAAGCAAAATATGAGAAGCAACAAGAACTCGTGGAAATAAACGTGAATAATGGGAGAAGTGAAGGTAGTAGTGGTGTGGTAGTCGAGAGAAATGTGTACCTAAAAACTTTCCGTGTTCAACTTCCACCACCATCGCCACCACTGAAAATGTTTTATAATGCTTCAGGACAACCTATATGCAATGCCTTGAGTCAATAATATGGGAAAAAGAACGAATCCGTGAAAAAATAGATAGGATGACACACTCACACGGATCGACTGATATACATGCAGCGAGAAAGCAACGGGTTGTATTTCTCACGGTTTTTGGACGTACACGCTTTCCATTTTCTCTCAGCCATATTTTTTATGTCACAAAAATCCACTAG
>JAQIXW010000767.1:0-24900 GCA_034700685.1 Willowsia buskii
ATATGCAACAGGTCCCTGTGGTGAAAGTTTTCCCTAAACCTGATCTCTTCTATTATATGTCAAGTATTTACACATAGTATAGTACACACTTTTATACAGTTATTCATACACAAAGACTATCTTATATCTTTTGCACTTTGACGGAAGCAATCAGCTGGACAGCTAAAAGAATGTATTATCTATAAATAGCAATTTTCTAAGATCAAAAATATACTTGCCATCTCATAGTCTGCTAATTGGATAATTACTCTTACTTTTCTCTGCAATTGTCAAATCTACTTTGTATGCAGGGAAAAATGGCTTCACAGCGTTTTTATGCGACGAGTATATTATACTTAGGTATAATTTATATGCTTATGATTTAATACGGCTTAGTAGTTTGCTAAAAGCAAGCAACCTAATATGTAAAAAATATACAAGCTATGCAAAACATTTGTTTTAACTATACGAAAACACCAAAAATTAGCTGCAGACACAACTTGTGAGAGTACGTATAAAAGTGTTATTAGAACATCAGCGCGTAAAGAAAGTGTCATTCAAGTGTTTCAAGTCAAGTCCTATTTTCTTTGCAGTACATTTACAAACATCTTGCATCCTCTCCTCAACAAATTTTTATTAAAAACTGTACAACTTTATTACATATTTTTTAACAACTTTTGAGGTAGAAAAGCTCGAAAGCAAAATCTTGACATGAAGTAAACAATGATGAAGCTCATTAAAAATTAAAATCAAACCTGCAACGAAACTGAGTTTCATTATTCTTCATAACTTGTTTAAAGCATTAATAATGAAGTTCATAAATCGCTAGAAATTGTATCGAAATAATACACCGTACCATGGGTTGCGTTTTTAAACGTTAGGAAAACTAACTAAAAGTTGCAATCAACATATTATCATCTATCATCTAATGCAATGATTATTAAGGGAAAAGTTAGAAAAGTAGTATGCCCGGGCGGCAAAAATACTCGAGACTTTCTACTTTCACTGTGCTCTTTCTGGAAATGGAAATACTGGAGCATGAGAAAACAAAACTTTCTATCTAATGAAATCAAAGATACAAAAATCACTCTCTACAAAAATGTTTCATAGTTAAAAAGTAAAATATTATACTTTTTGTTCCGCAGATGTACCTGTTTGGGGGATATTTCTTTAAATAAAACATCGTGAAAAGGACATTCAAGCTTAAAGCGGAAAGCGAGCAAATACAAATATGGAACACCTAGTAAAATATGTGACCTTCTTTTGTGATTGCGAATGCATACCAATACAAGGATACTAGAATATAAATGCGTTTAATCATAATGAAAAGGTTTAATATTGCATTGCATCACATATTATTACATGTTTAATATGTTAATGAAAGATGTGTTGTGCATGTTTATCAATAGGGAAGATTGGAGTTATTCTTTCATGGTATTTTTTGGCATTGGGAAGGAAGCAAATTCACAGCCACAAAGTGGCTCTAGTGTTAGTGTTGGAAAACAATGAAAAACATCAAAGTCTAAAAGTATTCATTATTTTGCACGGCTATATATAAGTTCTATATCTCAATCAAAATAATATTCGAGGAAAGAGAAAGAAGAATAGTGCTTTAGAGACAACAGGACAGAGTTCAAAGTATTGTGAAACATGCAGATGTAAAATGGGTTTCAGAAACAGATCAAATAAATAAGATTTGATTTTGCTGAAATAAAGCCTAAAATGAAAAATGTTGAAGGAAGTAAATGATTTAAATACTTACATGCCTATATGCTAGAGTATTATAGCCTTTGGCATTTTGCGAGGCATGGGAATTGGGAATACTACAAAATATAATAGTCAATATTTTAGTTGTTTTGGAAAGTATTCACGTATTATGAAAGTAACGGTTGCACGTTACACTTATACAAAAATGGAGAGTTATTTTCTGGTGTTATTAATAATTTGAGTCAAGAACAACTACTTTTCCTCTTAAGCTGTTGCCTATACACGCCCACTCTTATTGTTCACTTAAAATTCTTTGCTCTGGTGAAACAAAATCAAAATTGGTAAAACACAGAATAGAAACTACTCATCAATTATTTTAAAGATAAACTGTTCACGAGAAGAAAGTTAAGGAGAAAGTTTCCACATGTGAAGCATAAGCATAAAACTATGCATAGTGAAGGTAAGTGAAAGTGAATTAAGTAAATTAAAAAGTTTTCGAGTACGGTACAATTCCCGTTCACACGTAATTTTCCAGAAACACTTTCCTCATCAACATTATCATTGCCGCTACCGCACTACTACCGTCGCGAGCTTTAACTTTATACTTTTTCACTTCTACATTCGCTATTTTATTTTGTATCTCATGTAGATGTTAAACTTGCATAGGTATCAATGTATCTATAATAATACGACCAGCAGCTCTACTACTATCGTTTTAGTGTTACCTTTATTACCTATGCAGAAACGAAATCAATACAACTAAAGTTAAAGCAAACCGCGCATTTGAAATGTTTACTTTGCACCAAAAGTTAGGAAAGTAGAGGCCTACATTAATTTTGAACCTTTTACGAAGAAAAATACTAAAGAAATTTCTCAACAGCACGTTTGCTTTTAACGTTTTTCAACCTCTTATTTTGCGTTGCGTGTACCATTTTCGCGAAGAATTCCATATAATGCTGCTGATATAATACGAATCATATTATGTATTGTTCTCCCTGTCTACTTTATATACATGACGCGTGACTGTAGTAATATGGTAGCTGCATAAAAAATGCTATTGTCCATTTCTAAAAGACAAACTAAGGAAAAAATACCAAGTACAACAACTTATGTTTTATAATATGCAATATGCACACCTTCAACATTTACGTTTTCTTTTATCAAACACAATGTGCTCAGCTATCAAAAAGCCTAGCGAAACATGGGAAAAATAGTGGAAGAAACGAAGACTCATAATAAATATTTACGGTGATCGCATTTGTTCTTATTATGTTTTGAAACAGCATTACATATACACCTTGGTCTGTTCCTATTCACGGAAAGTTAGGAATTGGATATTATGTGCATCCATGTTTTTCATTACAATATAACTGGGTCCTTATATAATAAATACACCAGCCGACACCAGGGGAAAGTATAAACTTACGCACAGCAAGTAGGTATATTGCCGCTTCCTTCATGTGACTAAATAAGGTTTTCATTTAAAGTCAGGACGTCTACCCAATGCACCACCAAGACCACCAGCAGTTTTACTAGCAATTTAGGGAGAAAGCAAAGGAAAAGTAGGTACAGGCATTTTCCTTTCCCGTTGTGCCCATTTGAAAATTTATGTGTCAGCTAGTTTTAACGCTAATCCACCGTCACCATCACGTACATTCTTCGGTGAGATTTTGTGTGTAGTAGTGTGCCAACGCAGAGAAATGCATCTTGTGTGTCGTGCCTGTGTTTATAGGTATTCTTACAAAAACAACGGCCACAGGTGCATTTGTACCTATAAAATACATGGTTTCCATATATCAGCTCAGCTTCTTCGTCTAATACCATCGTTTGTGCTACATGATGCCCTACATACTACAAAGAAAGTCAGATGGAGACTTAAGCCCTAGGAAAAAACGGAAGACTTGCTCGCAAATCAACTCGTCCTCGCTCACACTCGTACTCCTCGCATGCACACACATTTTCCCATCGTAAGAAAGCTTGTCGGGAGAGAAAATGGGTATATACACATACGTGAAAAAATAGACGAAAGCTATGTTTTCCGATCTCGCATGCCACAAAATAATGGACATTCATCCTATTTATTATACAATGCAATATAAAAATAAAATATAGAGCGTAGAGGATGAAGCCATGAACCAAAACTTAAACGAAAGAAAAGAAATGGTTAGGATGACTATATTTCTGTTCATTTCTACTCTTCCATCTTTAACTAACTGTTGCATTTTATACCAGTCCATGGGTGAAATTCCCAAGGCCTTTTTCTTTCACTCGGCTTACTTTTTTCAATAGCGTGCTTACTAACTTTGCTAGCTTGTTGGATGATAAAGTGGTGATGCGATGGAAGGAAAGAAAATCGAAATGGGGAAACGAGATCTATTTCGTGTTCATTTCTTTCTCTCTAAATAAGTTGAAGTTGAAACGTGTGTTTAAGAGGGGAAGGTGGGCGATGGGGATGATACAAGACTACTCACGGCTGATAGCTTTCTTTGTGATACTTTTCTTGATATATTCACGTGCTGTCATTCAACAAAACAGGGGAAAACTCTGCAACTGAAGACTAAAATGTTTTTAAAGAGATGAATCAGATTGAACAAGGAGAACCAGACGGGTACTGCGGGAAAACCACAAGGGAAATGAGATGGGAACTGGTACAAAATAGGGAGATGATGATCATCTTGAGGATGATAAAAAAGTGATATCCCTTTTAAAAAGAGAAAAAAAGGACATGAGATTATGAGGCGGAGTGGATGAATGGATATCGAGATCGCCTCGGTTGGATGTGGAAAAAGATGATGAGCTCTTTTTTTTAGTATGTATGGTACAACACATACGATCATCATCACATCACGTAACGGTGGTGTGTGTCCTTCAAAATGAATAAGAGATAATAATCTTCCGCTCCTTTACTCTCAGCTCTCAACCTTCCATCCATTTACGTTTTCGTGAGAGAGGAAAAAGTAATTAAAAATTGCAGGTGGAAAAGAGAGAGAAAGCTTGTGGTAAAAGGTGGAGGTGGTGGTACTAGTAGTATGCGTTTAATTAATTGAATGCTTTGATGATGAGGACGGATGGAGAGAGAAGAGAGATGGAAAATGCTGTTACGATATAGCTTTTTATTTATGGACTACCTTTTCGTAGTCATGTACGTACGTTTGAGGAAGAAAAAACATTTAAAAAGGTTACACACGCGAAAAGTTGCAAAAAATGCTTTCCCAGAAGGGTGGGGGTGGCTTTTGTTCTGCGTAAAGTTTACAGTTGTAACGACAGAAAAGTGCAAAAACTGCATCAGCATACAAAGTATAGACATTAGGGGAAAATGAGAAAACGCAGAGAAAGTTGTACCTGTAAACTTTTCACCTTATTCTCAGCAATGAAAAGAGCTACGCACTGAATCAGGCACTGCAAACTAATTAACGTTTAGTAAGACACAAATTTATAATAACATGACACAATACTATATATACACATATATGTAACTGGTAATTAATTGTAACTAATTATATGATGTTCACTGCTGCAAACTACAATAATAGCTATACAAATTGAAAATTATAGTATAATTAGTATTGTACAGACTGCTCATGTAATTATGCAATTTTTTTAGTTGAATTGTGAAACTACATGTCAGGATTTGATTGTCTCGCAATGTAAGTTTCAGTAGTAGTTTTGTTAGTATAATTATTAGTAGTGTAGTTAAGTGACTCTTCTAATATAATATACCATCCAACTACTACAGCTCCTCAATATTATATCTACTACTCCTACTTGCTAGACTACCTATGAATTATTTAATATATTAGTTTTTAAGACTATACTAGTGCTAGTGAGATTAGTAATTGATTTCTATGATATTAGTTCTAATAGTTAGCTAAGTACCTTGATAAAAAATATATGTATAGTTCTGTAAGCAAGAGTGAAAGTTGTGCAAATACATTGTGTGCGGACAAAAGTACATGTGACAGTGACAATGAAACAGACAACCAACGAGAACCTGTCCATCCTTTTATCAAGAATCAGTTTTAAATAAAATTGATTCCTCGCTTTGAAGGAAATTATGTTAAAAATACTATTTACAGTAGCTAAACTTCTTTGATCACAATTACACCTTGATGATGGCTTTCTCGACAATACATATCCAGTATGCAAGTACAAGATAAACCCTATATAATATTTTTCTGCTTAATGTCTAATAATATGGTAGGCTTTAACAGGTATTGAGTAATACATACTAAGCTAGACTTTGGCACACTATGTATTTTCTAGCAGTATTTACAGTTAGGCTTACGGCTATATAATTTAATTTCAAACAAGTAAATTTAATTTCTTCTTTGACGTAATGAATCTAGCTTGCAAATTTATGCAAAATGCCTAGAGGATAGGATAGGCTTCTTCATGTATTTGATACCATGCATACTTACGATGATAACTTAACAGTTAATGTGAAAGTTATTTGGATTCTCGCTGTATGACAAAATCTTGTCGTAATAGCGGAACTTGCACATGGCTTAAAATAATCCAACACACTTCCGGGGGTGCTATCAACTTTATATAACTTGTTGATTGCTTTAATAGGTCATAGAGTGAACAAAATTTCTTCGAGATGGATGACGGATCTTCATGTTATGAGGTGTAAGTTAGCCTTTTAGCCCGTTGAAAATAGGTTTTTAAATGGCAAAAGTGCGATACACGTCACGTAGCAGAAATGCATTGCATCGCCAGCTTTACAATAATGTGCTATATTTGCTTACAAATGAATAACATCCATGAACACATGCATATATTTATATCTTTCACAGCCTGTAAATAAAAAAATGCTGTTTGAGTTCAAATAGATTGCATCCTTTTTTTACAATGAAAAAGGTAATTTTTTGGTAGAAAAATGCTGTTTTGAAGCAAGGCGACTGATTGTTTTGAGTAAAGTTCTTGAAATTGAGCGAAAACATATAAACGCTTAATGGAAAAAAGTGAACAATTCAAAGGTGGGTTTACGGCATCAAAGAGCCTTACAGTAGATGCAACTTCCTTGTCAAATGGTTACGAAATGAAGTAAAACATGTACATATATATACGTATGTGAGTGGGTTTCGCACACGTGACTTCAGTGTGTAGAAGTGCTTACAGCCCACGCAAAATCATGGAGAAAACGATTGTAGACAGACGGCTTCCTTCCTCCTTCGCATTATCATAATCTCATATAATAATCCGTTTAGGAAAGTAATTAAGCACGACGCCTGTTTATTGTAAACAAATGTAGAAGGGCAAATGTTTTCCTCTCATGGGCTTCATAATTATAAGTTAAAGAAACATAGTAGAAATAGAAGCATTTAAGCTGTAAGTAAAAAAAGTGGACTGTGTATCTTTCAGAATACTCTCGTACTCATACAATTCATTCGCATCTTAATTTGTATGAGCATCCTCGTCAAAAATAGTCTACTATAGTAGCTACATGTTACGGTTTCTCGACTATTTTGTCTCAAGAAGCCCCTAGTTTATCACGAAAGCAAGCTTGTACCTTGTTGTTTGTTTAGTATATGTAATCATAATCTTTGTGATACAGGTTTTAGATAGTTGCTAGTAAATTTTCCAGACTTTTCTTGACGTTGAGGAAAACGAAAGCGTTTTACATAGTTCCATTAGAGGAATTGCTTGGAAGTTATATGATTGAAAAGTGGGTGGGCGACTGGATGACTGACTTAAAACAATATAATAATGTATAATTTCTATAAACAATAAAAACCCATAAATCTTAATTAGTTAAAACGTAATTGTTGTTTTCAAAGATTACAGAAATAGCGTACGGAATTCTACAGAAACTCCAACTGGTTTTTTCATGATATCAGTTGAGTGTTATGTGTGGACTTCAACAGAAACCAGACAAAACAAAATTCAGAATATGGTATTTTTGTATAAATAAGAATTTAATGAGTTATATGATATCCCACCTGAATTCTCTTAACGAGCCACAGAAACACCGCTATCGTCACAAATTATATCGAACTACATATTATTCAATTCAATTTTAATGAGAAACTCTTGTTTCATGAGATAATATTGGTTTTGTTTCCCGAGATGCATTGTTATTTTTTACACGCATACCTATGCATACATCTCGTAACAGATCGTAGTATTAATCCGTCATCCATTTCACCGAGCTCTCTAATACTATTATAGATTTATTCATTCATGCTTCATACTATAAACATTTTCTAGGAATACCACATGTGCATACTGGGAAGAGATGTTCATGATATCATTATTCGCAGAATTATTCTTACCAAGCAATACTAAGTAAATGCATAAAATATTAGCTTTGTGAACTCAAACGAGATTGTTGCTGGATATTTAGCAGATGATAATATCAAGTAAGCTTCTTGTATGGCACATGTACACTCAAGTTTCCCTTGTAGAAACAAAAGCTAGGGATTTATCACTAATGAAAGTGGAATTCAATACAATTCTAAATGCAGTACTACTATAATGTTGATAAGAAGCGTCTTTTTTGTATTGGCAGATTTTCGAAATGATTTTTATGATTTCTATTATAAAAATCAGGATCCTAAATTTTTATACCTAGAAGGTATGTAACAAATTTAATTGCTGTTTACCTGCATAACTTAAAGTGACAATGAATGTGGGTGAATGTGTACTTTTTCTAGTTTTCTACTAAAACTAATGAGCCACTTGGATAACTACTTCAGACGAGACGACAGCCATAGTGATGAGTTCGTGAACCACTTCATGTCCACCGACTTACTGGAAAGGGAACTTGTCTCCTTTCCCATAAAGGACCAAATGGAATCTCAAAAACATGAAACACGTGCAGAAAAAACTGCTACAATAGGGAAGAACTAACTAAATCTAGCACAGTACAAGTTTATTTCTCTTTCAGAGCATTAATGAATACTATATAGTTATTTTTCAAATCAAATTTATATGAAATTTGAAAATATATATCAATCCATTTCGAAACATATTTTATCCATTGTTCGACAAGACCAAATTAAATATCAAGGAAGGGTTTAAAAATATGATATCGGATTTTTCTTTCATACTTTACATCGCTCTGTTATAAGTACGATGGGAAAAATCCGGTGACACCAACGAGGGAGACGATTTGCAAACTTGCTAGGATGATGATGCTTCCAACAACGGTTTTAAATCTTTTGTAATGATGTTCCATCAAGAATACGTTTGTAATCGGATTCGTCGAGTTCGTCAAGAGGAAGGGGGCGATGTTCGGGATGGGAGTTTATCAGTGAAGTGAACCCACAATTTTCAAGTACGATAGATTAAAACCTTCCGGTTCTAATACTTGTATAGGTATATTAAAGTTGTTGAAAGTAAAATCGATTTCGCGAGAGAAAAAAAAAGAAAGTAAGTACTTGCATTGTGTTGTACCTTCTTTACTAGCTTACATAACATGAAACATGGCCTCTTCTTCAACTCACCAGTTCAATATACCCATACCCACCCACCTGTTTTCTTAAATCCCTATTCCCTACTGGCTTTACTTTCAGCCTTCAGACTCCCCACTAAAATGTAACTTTATGAGAAGCTCAAAGAAAAGTAAATGGCAATATGTTGCATACCTGTTGTGGCGCTGTTGCTACCTATCATGCAAAGTGAAAACATGCTGTTCATAGGTACCACTAGCATGACTAGACAACAAGCTATAAGAGACGACCTTCAGCCTAAAAATAAACGCTTCTATGCTGTTTCCAAAATCAAAGATCATTTATCATCGTGATCATCATCCGTATCATCCTTTTCGCCATAAACATCAGCTCCATTCAAGCAAAGCCAACAAGACCAATACCAACAAAACCAAAAAACCACGACCATGAAACCTTACATGACGAAAGCATATACAAATGGAATCATCTTTATTAGCAGCATTCGAGAAGGTTTATTGTGAACGAACATTTCCAACTATGCTGACAGCTTTTCTCTTTGTATAATATCATCCTTTCTCTACTGCTTTCTGCTTCCTTTCAATACAACAAGCTATATAATAGGAGAGGGAATTTCTCAGAAAAATCATGTTTATCTTTTTGACAAACATTTAAAAGGCATCATCATCTGCTAACCTTCTATCCAATTTGTATGCATTAATAATAATACTGCCTATTTAAGTATAGGATTTTCTCCTGCTTTCTCTTCGCTTTGCTTGCTTTCACTTGGTTGTGTAGCAGCTTGATATTCCCAGCAAAAAAAGATAATCCTCTTCTTTCCTGCTCCCTGAGCGGTTTCAACGGGTCCACACAGTACATGGAATGTGATGATGACGCAAACCGAATTGATGCGATCACTACATGAGATGGGAGCATGAGTTGGGTAACATCTCTAATAATAAAGTCATAAACGTAACATTTTGGTAGCCACCACACCAAGGAAACATCATATCTAATATTAAATTTTCAAGCTAAACATAGACCAAACTCTGCCTCTTACCATCTACGTTTTCTGAGTCTAAATATGGAAGGCAGAAGATATAATATGTTCAATTTGGTGACATGTTCGAACATCCTATTTCCCAAATGGTTTGTTCTGTAGTGGGGAAACAGAGAAAAGTAAACACTGGACTACCAAACCTATATCTACCATATTAAGAGATGTTCAAAAAAATAAGGCAATGTTTGCTCACGTAGACCTTTCTTAAAGATACAAAAATAAAAGCAAAAAAGAGGAAATATATAATACCTAATAGGTTTTATTTCTGAATGTTGAAGACTTGCATTTGTAAGATAAGACAGTAGAGGTAAGATGAGATTGTTACATAAGTTAGATAAAGAAACCTCAACGTCACATGCTCTGATGTTTTTATTCATCAAGATAGTTTTCAAGTCAGTTCCATTTCTAGTTAAACTTCTGCAAAGGAGAGTCTTTCCTACTTTTAGAAGAGATACCGGGAAAAATTAGGGAAAATTGAAAGGGTACTGCTACACACGAGACCATATCGAATTCCTCCTTAGCTTGCAGATCCTCTCATTTATTTTCTTTTGAAAAAATATAATGAGGAGCTAAAGGAAAAACGGAAACAGAGATAAGTAGCTAGGTTGATAATGAATCAACTTGCTTGTCAAAGAAAATATGAAATAATAATAAGGGGAACAACATGTGCTATATATTACTCTTTTTTATCTTGTATTACTTTCATCCTGACAGAAACAGCTATTTATAAATGTGGAAAAACGACTACATGTTGCTTATTTTCAAGAAAAGCGTCCCTTTTTCCATTTCTTAATCATCAGTTATTCTTGCTACTGTGTTTTTCAGCTTACATGAAAGTTTTGCTAAGGATTATTTTGGTGCCTCCACTAGTTACGCTGTTATTTCCTTTCCTTACATAAGTGCATTTACTGAATCGACATCATTCATCATCGTCAACTCTAAATCACAATCATCAATTGCTGACTTTATTTAAAGGCTTTTGCTGAAAGACAGCTACTCAGAGGGAATGCACCGAGAAATAAACACAAGAGTGGAATACAGTGAAGTGGTCCAGCGATTCCTACCCACCAGTACCAGCATTGTTACGTCGAAAACACTAGAGATCTATTCATAGGTTAATGGGCACCTGGTATAGTTGAAGGGGAATCAGAGAAATTGCTTATTTATGAAACTGTAGTAATAATAACGGAACAACGGAAGAAGTGGATGAAAAATCATATTCCCTCGCCTACTCGCACACTGCACACTGTTATTCACTACAAAATGATTTTAAGCACCTCTGTTCTATGAAAACTTCTCAACCCTGTAAACTTTCCTTGCTATATGGCTTAGGTTGAGGTGAAGTTTAACAAACCCGGAAGATGCTTGTAACACTACCTGAGTATGTGTTTTTACTTTTCACTACTGCGTGTACTCATACTTGTAAACAGTGCAGAGTGTACTTTAAGACTGAAAGAGTATCGTGAAGTCCATTAAAATGATGTAATTATATTAACAAAGTTTGTAAGTTAACGTGTAGCACTTTATCTGGAAGCAAAATGGCTAAGTGTGTTTTATGAAGTGCTGTATACATGCATGGCAATTTAGGAGAAAGCAGTGAAAGTAGCGATAAGATTTCCCCAATGACAGAAAACCGAAAAAGGCTTTTTAATGAAGTTAAATATGCTTTAACCAATCCAACTTAAATGCACGTTTTCTTGACTGTGATAGAGAAGATGAGGGAAATAATGATAGAAACATTTAAAAAAACATGTGCATATACACAAAATATTCATGGTCGTTGTGAGCTAGGATAATAATAATTTTGTTTTTACCTTCCTTCATGCAAGGATATTTACAGTGAAAAAACGTACTAGATTGCACGATTTTTAATGTTCAGACCAGGAAATTGTCTAGTCTAAATGTGCACTCAAGTCCGCTTTTGAAATAGATGAAATTGAGTAAAAAAAGTAAGCACTTCCTGCGTAAGGGGCTCAACTGCAGGAAGTACTCACTTTAACCAGTTTTTATGTAGAATATTTACCTAAGGTACATATATCTACACCAAAAATAAAACTAGTATTACTTTCCCTGCTTGTTATTTTATTCTCCATTTTGTATTACACTCGAGAAAAGTGAGTGAAAGATAGAAGCCTGGGAATGACATAATATATTGTGCCTATTTTTCTATACACTCTCTGAAGAAATCTTTCAAACATATAGGAAAATCCGATCAAGTGTAGTAACATCCAAAGAGAGCAGATTGACTTCTTATTCCAATCCAAAATCCGAACACATACATAAGCTATAGGTCAAATCTAGAAGAGCACACATTGCAAGAGAAAGCGGAGAACACCTTTCCCGTGGGAATTTCTTTGGGCGGTGGAGGTGGGAAAGCAGAAAAATAATATTATTTTTTGTTTGATGATATCGTCCCGATGATGATGATGAAGAAGAAGACTTTGCGTTATTCTATATAATCATTCAACCAAATCCTATGAATTCTACCATGTCTCTCTGGTGCCTTGATATTTTAAGATGTAGCTTCTTGTTCTTGACGACTGAACACTTTCTTTTGCTTCTAAGAGTCTCAATCCATAACTCAGCAGCAACGCCTTTTGGTGGTCTCTTCCGATAACATAACAATGGAGGTGCTTGCGAGCAGCAAAGCAGAATAAAAACAAATAGAAAATTGAGAATGGGAGACGAAAAAAGATGATGCCCATGTTAGTTAACTTTGTGGATGCATTATCATTCCATCGATGTACAGGTACCTATCTCCTCCTTCATTTTCTTGTTCGTCCGGCTTTATTGTTTTTCGCATCACGAAACGGAAATAAGCTCGGGGAAATTTGAGAATGTTCAATTATCTCTTGGAAAGAAGGTAGTTTCGTTGATAGTCTGTTGTCACAGGCTTCTACATACCCCATATATAATGTAAGTACTGCATTTGTTTATTCCAAGACATGAGCGAAAATATGATACAGGTACTCGATTTTATAAGATGGCTATGCTTGGATTCGTGGAATTTATATGATATCTCAATTCCAAAATTCCACCAATCTATCCTTGTCAGATTTTGTGAGCAAGAAAATAGGAAGGCTATAGCCTTCTTTTGGACAATGACAGAGTGCCCGGAATCTATTGACAATTTACAGACAATCAACTACTTCCCCTTTTTAGCTGGCCAACGGTAAGGATTAAGGAAGGAACAAGTAAGTGACATACCTACATATAAAATATAAAGGCTATAAAATGACTGGTCAGTAAACTCGAACTTTAACCAAACCACTTAACTATAAATTTAATCAATATCAGATACATAAATATCATATCTTACTACTACGTTTTACTATTGCATAATCCAAATTTTAAATTTTATTTACAATGTTGATTGCATAGTCGTAAAAGTGACAGGTATTCAAAACATGCCTTTTGTTTGAACCTGACATTACTTTGTCCTTACGTGTATTACCTAAGTTGGTAATTTGGGAATTAAATGCCTACAAAACATATTATGCCTATGTGATAAGAAGTTAGTATACTTCTACAGACTTCTTATAGACATCTAACCTACCTTCAGCATATAAATGTTCCTGTATTTTAACTACTTCTACTATCACAGACTTTTGCTCTTTCCGCCTTTGCAAATTGCATGACTAGAATACATTATCTAAACATATATTGTTATATACATATATTATATATTTAATAATTCTATCAACAAGACCAGACAAAAGACAAAAGCGACATTGCTCCGATTACCCACGTCACATGAATGCAGAAGCATCGCCTACAAAACATATTAGTAAACAAAGCACTTTAATGGCTGGTTAGTTAAAACTTTATACAGAGGGGATCAATCGTTAGTAAAAGGGAAAAGTATTTTACGTGTATCCTCTATTCCTGGAGGAAATCGAGAAAGAAAGTTTCTACAGTTTGGTAAACAATACCACCTGTGATTATAACCCTAAATGCCATTAATGATGCACTGAGAATTTTAAAACTTTAAAAAGCAGCAGCAGGTGTTCCAAAACTAATTCTTTAGATGGAAGTGAGCAACAAGCGAACAAACCAGCAAGCATGATAAACACTGCGCGTGTTATACTCAAGAACATTTTCAAGGATCAAGTGAGCCAATGAAAAACTTTCTCCTTTTAGTCGGCAGTGTAGTCTTTATCAAATTATTGTAAAATAAAGTACAAAATTGCCTCTTTTCCCCTTTAGTAGGTCACAAAACGGTACAAAATTACCGCTTTGTCTATACTACCATATTAATATCGTTTTCTCAGCAGGTGCACGAAAATCTACGAGAACACAACAAACAACAGTATAAATGATGGCCTAATGATAATGATGATCATAATACTGATAGTCATTATTAGTCGTACTTTCAGCATTGGCTATCTTTATCTCTCTTGGAAAGAAGTTTGTATATTTTCGCAGAGAAAACAAGATCCATAATAATAATAATATCCATCTACAACACATCACCTTTTCCCTTTCTCCATCCATCCCATCGACACCACAGGGAGCAAAACTGTCAGTTAAGTCAACTTGATGATGATGACGATGGGAAAGGAAACAAACAGCGCAGCAGTGTTGCTGCTGGAATTTTTGGAATGAGAGACAAGTGGAAATGGTATGGCAGCTTGATAATGATGTTCATGTCTGCCAGTGAAAGTCCTTGGACTTCATGCTGAGAGAGATCGTGTATGTGTTTCTGGAGTGGATATATGAGTGGACTAAATAAAACAAGAGGAGAGAGGGAGTATAAAAATGAGTAGAAAAGTGGGAGTACATTCTCCCCTGTGGAGAAAGAAAGCGAGAGGGAGATCGAGTTTATTATAAGGCCTACTGCTTGTAGTTGTAATAGTCAACTCATCACATTACGGTATCCTTTCTCAACATCATTTCATGCCACTATAAAAACACAACAAAGTCGATTCCGATGGATGAGGATAATAATAATCATAATGCACGGATCATGTAGTTTTAGTTGGATGAGTAGATTTTCTAGGGAAAACGGGAAAAGAAGGTTTCCGCTGGGGTTCTAGCTAAGTTTAAAATGAAGGGATGAGCAAACATTATTTGTTCAGGGTACACGGGCTAGTATACGGCGCTGATGGTGGTGCTGGGGAATGAGTATTTATTTGAATTACATCCTCTCATCATAATACGTAATGAAAATGAGTACGTGAAGGAAATTGCCAGTACTTAAGAATAATAATGAACAAGAATGGGAAATGGGGTAAATGGAGCAAAGAATTTGGGCAAAGTATCGTACAAAGTATTTCCTTTTATTAGCATTAGGCATTAGGCAGTTGTATTTTTTAAGCATCAAGGTTAGCCATGTGTAAGACTAGTTTAACAGAGAGACAGTGAAAGAGAGAGAGAGAAGGAGAGAAAGAAGAAAAAAGCGAAAAATTGGGGAAATGTACTTGAAAATTGAAAAAGTCAAAAGATAATGGAATGCCTAAGCGCATTTTTAACTTTCATTTCCTGCAACTACAAAATTAAGTTTTATTTGCATACATAAATTTTCCCACTTATTGTTCCACTTAGCCTACTTCTTCCTCGTCTTTTTCGCATTAGGTTTTGAAGAGGGAATGAAAGGACATTTGCGAAAAGTATCAAAAGAAATATCAGAAAAGAGAAGGAGAAAGCAGAAATTGATTGAAAAGTAGAGAAAGAAAAGGAAAGTGACGAAGAAGAACAAGAGAAGAACCCTCACAAGTTGCTTACTTCCCATAAAATATTGATAAAATGCTTCATTTGATTCCCAAAAGCAGCCACATTTTCACAACTATTCTTGAAGAGTTTTTGCGTACAGGATTAAATCTTTTTTATTTCCATTTTCTTTTCTCTTGGTGAAGATGCAATCGAGAGAAAAGAAAATTTGAATCCGCAGGATTTCCCTGTGTTTGTTTACCACTCACCGGCATCATATCGTCATATCCACTTTTCTCGATTTGGATTCACTTTTGGTTTTAAAACTACAGAACGATGATTTCCCATTTAACTGCAGTCCTTACCTAAAATTCATGGAATAGTGGACAAGCCGATATAAAATATTCACTTGAGCTCCCCAATTCATTTCAAGCATAAAATTGACATCCTTTTATGCAGTTGTAGAAGAAGCACACGATAATAAAAAAGGATAGTAGGGATTATTATCCTAGAAGCTCACAGGAATGCGCAATAAGTAGGATATTATATCATAAAAATACATTATAAGTAGAGTAGGAAATGAGCTGAAGAAAGCAATAATCAAACGGAACAAGACACAGAATATGAGACGAAGAAGTGAAGCGTGTAGAAACTCTCCTTTTTCTTCTACGGTGACATCATGAAATAAAGACGAACGAGAGATGTCCAATTCGATATTCTATTATTACCTACTCTATCATATCGTAAAGAAAGGCCTTGGCTGCCTCCTTTATATGGTGTGGTGGAGACGGGAGACAATATGAGGAGTAACTATAAAAATGCTGACTGAGAAATAAAGAAGAAGAAAAAGGGTTAAAAAAGTTTTACTTACCTTGACTCATGTCATACATATAATTGTGATTTTCATTGCGTGCCAGCCAGCATCATTCTTCCTCATCAACTATACACCTACACGTAACACTGGTTTGATTTTGAGAGAATAAAGAGGGAAAAGGTAGCGGTGCATTGCATAGTAATTTTTATTACGTACATAACTTTCAACATGCAAAATAATAATGGAAGAATTCAAAGAAACCCGAATTTAAGTGTGCTACTTTTAGTGATAGATCTTATTACACTGCGAATTACCTTTGCGATATAGTCTACAGCTATTTTTATTATGTAGACGGTATTCAACTTACAATTCTCACTCACCCTTATGCAACCCTTTCTAACTTTCTCCCCTAGTTTTATTCCATTTTTATCTCATCTTCTCTCTAGTGAGCTATACGGATGTTTTGTATGCTGTGCAATAAAGTACACTCTTCATTTTTTTAAAGTTTCGCGTGATGATGGTGACAACTGCAGTAACGGTTTGGTAATAAGAAGAAAATAATTTCCATTTTTATCTAAAACTGGAAAGCAATTTGTATTGCGTTTCACTCTCTACTTACGCACTACTAATAGCATTTTCACAAAAACAATCATGCTTCATTTCCTTTTACGAAATAATGCTGAAATACAGAGCATTGTCAGCATTCTCATATTTTATATTTACTTACAAACACAATTAGCAAGTATACCACTCTACTCTATACCCTCCAAATTGTCAATAGAATTACACGCGTAGTACTATGTAGTTGTATCCATTATATTAAATAATCATAATAATCCGGTTACGAATTTGAACAGTAATTTCACGGTGCTCATTGCTCATAGATAATACTAATTTAAGATATCTCTTACCTGCGGAGTTTTTTTTGTATACATACAACATAAATGTTTACCTAGATTCTCGCTTTCCCAGCAAGTTTAAGTGGAAAAGGCTTAAAAGATAATAGCTATCCTATCGTCTTACAGAATATTTTATGATGTTAAGTAACATAAGTACAGCTTTTTATCCTACTTGTTTATGTCTGAGAAGAAAGAAGGTTTTGTTGGCGGATCTTTGGATGCACGAAGATGATAATCGTAAAAACTTTTTTATATGATAATATAATGTATGATCTATGTGTTTCGTTATTGTACGTGATGGTTATATATATAACTTATATGTAAGGTATTGTATAATATATATATATATAATGTATATTTTACTAAATATAGCGCACGTTACCTTAGCCTTGGAGTAGTAATGTCGTCTTCGTAAAAATAAAATAGGAAAATTCTCTACAAGAAAAACGGTATTTTTTACAGCAGTACTTGTTGTTAAGTTGTAGTTTGTCGATCGTCTTCGGCAGTAAAATAGAGTCGGTACGATAAAAGGAAGATTGCTTAGGTGCTAGATAATAAGATTTTTAAAAGATAAAATATTCGTAGAATTATAAGGTAGAGTATCCATATAGTAGAAAGGGTCCTTTTTCAATTATGAATGTACTTTTTATGACTGAGCTCTCTGGTGATGAAGGTGGTCTTGTTGCTTTCGGTAGTGACTACTTATGGTGTCTGCATGGATAATGCTACTTCTTCTAAGGCGAGATGAATTGGAATGCAGATAATACTGATCATGATGAAGCTGATGATGGTGTGACTCGTACTGCTACTGAGGAGCCCACTGCTGCTGTCTCCACTCTTCAGGGTCCGGTCTGTGACAAGGAAGTAAGAATACAGGATAGATAAAATCACATATATAACATACCATAGAGGATTCAAAATCAGTAAATTGAAGGGATAGTATACGCATAAAATATAATTGTTGTTGTGTGAAACTTGTGTTTAAGATGAAATGGGGTGAATTGAACTATTTCAGGGTAGCAATGGTAGATTTGGTTTAGATACCGACCAAATGACCATGGAAAATCACAAATAATACATGTTGTGCAGATAGAACTCCATATCATAAGATACTTTAGTATAGAAGGCGATTTAAAAGTTGACTGTACATTGGTATAGTGAAATCCTTCGTAGATTTGAATTTGCGTAAACAACCAAAGTAAAGCTCTGCTAGTTAAAATGATAGTATCGGCTTTTAATAACTTTAAGAAAACTTTCTAAGTGGGATTTTTGCAATCCAGTCAAAAATAAGCAAATTAGCATGTTTTCTCTCTCTTAATGTCAAACATATATCCTGAAAAATACTGTCGTGGCACAGTATCTACAATGCAAGAGTATCGCACCAAATTTTCCTTCTGTTGTAAGTCTAAAGAAAAATGTCGTAACCTTCAACTCTCTTTCGTTTTCATATCTCAAAATATCGCTTATCATAACGTACCTATCCAAATATCAAGTAATGAAATCCTATAATAACTTGTTGTATGAAACATATCATACTAATGTGCATGTACCCTTTTCAAAAAGTACAGCATATGCACGAGAAATTCGAAACTACAAAAGTGCACATGTACATTTCTTACGTAAGGGAAGCTAAATTGCTATTTACCTTTTTCATAACAAATTTGTCTGTTTATCCACGAAAGGGGTATGAAAAGCACTCAGAATATTAGCATTTTCTTTCTTTCTTTTTTTACCTTTTTACCTATTCTCCAGTAAAATCGGCTATATCCATTTTAAAAGTGGGCATCACATTTAAACCTCCATCTTTGTTTCTCAGTTATGTTCTTAAAGAATCCTGAGAACCATTACAGTTTCCGCTTTCAAGGGACTGAAAAACTTTTTTCACCAGACCAGAAAACCTAGCTACCTGTCTGTTCTATGGAACGTGAAATAGGAAAAAATTTCATCCGCCGGATGCAATAGGACAGGTGGTGGTGTTGGTATATTCATGGGGATGTAGTTTTTTCTAGTACCTTTTATGTATTTTCCTCTCGGTGGTGCCACTCGCATACTTTTTTTTTATCTCACTAGAAGAGAAACAACTTTCTCCAGAAAAAAAGTATACGTACGCACAACACAATTTAAAGGAGCCCAATTTCAGCTTCAGTGGTTCCCCAGTGAGCATCATAAGGAGGGGGAGAGGAACCACAAAAAGTTGAGCGAGAGAAAGCTCACTCAGACGGGCATAGAGAAGGAAAAAATGAAGGGGGAGGAGTCCATGCTTGATTGGCATTTATATACATACGCTGGAAAAATTGTTCTCATTATTTTTATCCTCTGGAAAGGAAAGAGTAAATAGGGCGAAAAATTGCATGTGAAATGTGTACACGTTACGTGATGAAAACTACGAGTAAGATACACAAATTTGCAGACTATGAACAAGGTTATGTAAACACAGACTGAATATCTGCTTTCGTCAGTTTTGCTTGTTTTCATTCGTTGCTGAAAATTTAGTAGCTACATTTTCGAAGACATCTATAATAACTCTCTCAAAAAAATGTCGTATGTGAGAAATCTATCATATTGTTAATAATGCGTGATGACGCCATTAGTACATTTCCATTCAATTGCAGTGTCTCATTACACATATCACTTTAATTGTAATAGTGCTTGACAGGTGTTAAATTGGCAATTTTCAACTTGTCTTCTGCTGATGTATTTTTAAAATGTATTTTTTCTCATAATTTCTGACGCAATATAAGAAAATTCTAGGTTTTACTTGAATTTGGTCGGTAGTAATGATAGCTTATATTTTTCAAGGAGAATGAAGTAGAACCATTAATGGATAAAACACTTTCTCATAATAAAAATTTACATATTTTTCCCCATCCAAAAGATTGGTCTCCAAGTTTTAAGTGCCGTATTAGAACTACTTTCGTTCCCCCCTCTTAGGAAATCTTAAAATTTCTGCACGTGGTTATGTACACTGAAACCTTTTATTCCTGATCCATAATGCTTTGGGTAGTTGATTCCTCAGTCTACTTTCTCCCTTCATTTTCTACAGCACACATGCCTACAAAAACTTTTATATAATATACAACACCCGCATCACTTCAAACTTTTAAGTTGCAAAAAAAGTCTACAATATTTACTTTTGCTTTGTTTGTCTTTCTTAAAGTCGTTTATACGTGGTACATTTTTCACACATATCCATTTACATTTTACTACTGCCATTGCTAAACTAAGACAATGGTTCCCCGAGCAAAACTTCATCTTGCTTCGTGTTTTCTTTTAGGCAAACTGTGAAAATATCCATTTAGTGCATAGAAAGCTGTAAAACATTTATTACAGATGCCACGTTTTCACCGTAATGTGTCTTATTAACTACTCATTTTTTACTAGCTAGATACTTTTTTCTATAGCATGAGCATATGAGCTATAACACAGAGTGGAGCGATTTTAAATTTTTTATCGCAGGAAACGTGAGAAGAAAAAGTTTGAAGTCTCTTCCATGCATGCACACATCTTCCTTTTTTCTTTTGTTTTTGCACTCATCACATCATATTAGCATCATCATATTGCGACTCACCTTCTTCTTGGAATATCTGGTGGGAAAGAACGTACAACAGAGTCTTTCTAGCTTGCCATTGTTAATGTTGTTATTATGTCAGCAATAACTGGTGCATGGCATGGAAAATGGTAGTGGAAAAAATTGGGCAACAAAAACATCATCTTTCTCCCTCTAATTATTTCAGACCACCGTCATCATCTTGACGAGATGGCAAAAGAAAAAAAAATGCCATTCTTACACATGAGGTGGCAGCAAACATTTCTGGAAACAAGCATTACCAAATTTATGTAAAAGAAGGACGATTATGCAAGCACAGGCACTTATTCCTTCCTGTAAACATTGTTGATGATATGAGAAAAAACACGATATGTTTTAACTCTGGGAAGGGAGAAACAACGTCGTATGTATTCCCAACTGTGCTATTGTGTTGTAACTAAAAAAAATATTAGCAACGAACATGCCAGAAAGTGTTTTTAAAATATATGTTCCCTTTTTGTTTCTGATGTTTTAGTTTTGCTAGCACATAAAAAATTTAAATGAGATGGCCGTCTGATGTTTTAGCTTGAATAATTTATGCCAGAGTTGTGGTTGTAGACCACTCTAGTGAAGATTTCAAGAAGGATGATGACGGTAATAATGAGGTAATAAAATAAACAATGAAACACTAATAAAAGGCGAGTCTGCATACCTATAAAATTCTATACTTTCTCTCTTTTCAAAGTAGTAAACCAGTGTCTCGGGAGTGGTTGATTCAATTAGGAAAAGTATAAATTATACGTACAAATTTAATGATTTTTAGAAGAGTATAAAACTTTTTATATTGCCTTACCGTTTGGGTTGCATCGCCAGTCTGGCTCTGGCCTCGAACACAACATCACGGAAGGACTGGGTAGCTTCTGAAGTTCCTGTTGGGACAGAGAATGAAGTGGAATCGAGGAATTTTATTTGCATGCAAACGAAAGCAAAATTTAAAAAAAAAACATGGATTTTTGGTATTCTATTGCTTACTTCTTGGTTGATTGGTCATCGCTCTGAGCGAGTCTGTTCTCTCGAACTGACTTCTCCGATCAAATCCAACTTCTCTCGGATTCCACGCAGAATTTCGTCTATTTCTAAGCATGGCTGGATCGACCCCACCTCCATCAGGAATTTCAGGCAGTTGTCGCATGAACATGTCAGGCACTCTTTGTGGGAATGCTACAGAACCTGTAAAAATACATTTTTCAAGGAAGCTTGTAGCAAATTATTTGCTTTATTTATTTACCTTTCCTCTCATAAATTTCACTTACCTCTTCTACCTTGGTTAATAACTTGCTCCACCGCAAAGGCGAAGGAGCCCCTTCTGGAAGGCGGTAGAGATCTCGGCAGTGCCGGTGTACTTGGTGCACTTCCTCTCCCGTCATCCCCCAAGCCATCCATTCCAATTGCGCCCCTGTCTGACTGAGCACTGCCCCTTCGGGATGTTGGTGCAGATCTCGAGGTTAGGTTGGCACTGGGTGGACCCAACGTCCCCAACATTTCCCATGCCACTTCTGGACGTAACAGTGAGGTTGCACAAGGACTGCTCTGGCCACTACTATCGTCTTGTTCTTCTATAATAAAATGGGACCGTAGCAATTTCTAAATCAGCATGGTCGTCCACCAAGGCCCAATGGGGTTTAGTACAGCGGCTAACTTCATTATGTTTACTTTCCCTCATTATTATTTTCATGAAATATGACATGCACTTCTAAAAATGAAACTTGTTCTCTGTTTCATCCAATTTACGTTCTTACGATGTTTATAAAACATTAACATAAGTACTGTGAGACCTTCAACTTGAAACCCATTTCATGTTGCTGGTGTTCTTTTATTTTAGCAAAAATAGGCCTTGGTGAACGAGAAAAAGAGAGTATAATTTTTGTTCACTCCGTTCAGAGCTCAACTTACCAGACTGGGATTGTGAGCCAGCAGCCATTCTCATTCTTAATCTTCTAGCAAGCTCTCTCGCAGAGGGTGGCGTGTTCCCACCCGGACTTACGATTTGACTGATTGAGCCTCTATGACTGGAACTTCCCTTGGCAGAGAATGGGAACCAAACTGGTCTGTCATCCAGGGATACACGACCCATGTCTACGTGACACTCCCCAAGAAAGTCTGGTCCCCGCACGAGCTCTAGTACTAACCACGAGTCGAATAAATCTTCCGGGCTTACTTTTGTAAAGAGAACACATTGATTCCAGCGAGTATTGGCCAGCTTCTCTCCACTAAACGCACAAACAAAGAAACGACAAAATAATCAAAGGTGCCATTTTTTCTATTCAATTTCGTTTATTTTTAAATTACATCCTAGAAAGATTTTTCATGTGGGAACATCAATAATATGGCCTTACAGAAAAAATAACGTTAACAAATACAACACTGCGTTTTTTTGCAAACAAACATTAATATTGTTTGCGTTCCTTATTTCGAGTATTGACGCAACTGACAGAGACAAAAAGTAAATTTGGTTGGAAGTGGAAACATCAATTCTCCTGAGGCTATATGAAATCCTCTGCGACGTGAGACATAAATCGATATGAGATTTTTCTCTTCACACCTTTATCGGTAAACTGCCATCTCTCCTTATATGACAAAAATGTATGCATTGTTGTTTCTTGTGAGTAGGCTATATATAACACCGAGATTGTTTAGAGAACACATGCCCAACAAAAAAAGGACATACCATGAGCAAAGGTAAGGACAAAACCAGGAAAATAAGTGGACCGTGAAGCTTTCATGTAAAAATAATTGTGCAAAAAATTCCCATCTCAGATGTGCTACAATAAAAGCCAAACTATTGGTGAAAGCAGATGATGCATAACTTTTACTCTACTTTCACCCAACATGCCCCTAAAAAATCAATACTGGTTTTTATGTAGGTTAAATTTACGGCAGACATAATAGAAATGAGTAGTAATACAAATGACGCGATGAGAATAAAAGGGGCGAAAATAAAAGTTACACAAAAACACCTCAAAGTAAACAAAAAAGAAAGATTACATGTAGAGATAGATTATTTTGGTGAGATACGAGACTCAAAAAATCAGCGACTTCAGAGAAATATTTAAAAAGCAAAGCCAGAACGTCAGATTATAAGCATAAGTTAGACAAGGTTGGGTTTTTTTCAAGTTTGTGGATTCAAAAAATGCAGAGGAAATCTTCTGCAACAGTCTACCCATAAAAAATCCTTGAACATGAGTACAACAGACCTTTCTCCTCGATGAAGGGTAAACTTTTGCATGTCGTGTTTGTTTTAATGTTGCTCGTTGGCAGAACATATATTGTATGTTAGGTACTTATGGTAAAGCCATCCTCCACGCTTAACATTTTCAACGATACAATGAGGAGCCGAAGAGCGTGTCTAGTGCATTCTAGTGTAATTCCATGGGCTTAAGCCTTGCCACCGTCTTTTGTCTTTGTTTGTTCTTTTTCATCTCTCCTCCTTCTGGCTGTGTTTTGTTGTTGTTTTTCCTTTTGTTGTGCTCAATGTTGATCCTACTGATTGCCTGTGTACTTTGTGCTGTGGGTTGTGTTGTGTGTGTTGATGTTTCATCATCATTTTAGCTCGCTCTAAAACAGACTACTCAGGAGCGAGCTCGAAAGTGAAAGCCAGCTTAATTTGAAAAGAAATGTAACTGAAATGCATGAATGTTTTCCGAACAAGATACAGAAAGATATACGCTCTATGCCAAATTGTATTGTTCAGATTTTTGTTTGTATTCTTTTTGATGAAAAAGATGAATCCTTCGATTCAGGCAGTCTGGTGCCGTCTTAACAGTTCTCGTCAGATCACTGAAGTTAAGCAACGGACCATAACTGAAACTGTTGGA
>JAQIXW010000768.1:0-24893 GCA_034700685.1 Willowsia buskii
AAGTTATAAGGTAGAAGTTTATGTGTCTTTCTCTAGGAGAAAAAGATACAAAGATGAAAAGACTCTTGTTTGTTTGTTACACGAGCAAAAAGAGAAAGAAACAGCTTTACATTTCATATGAGCACGCACGCAGCAGTGGTAAAGAAAGGCTCATCTCTTTTTTGTTCTGATCAATTCACCAGTAGTACACCATCCCACCATCACCGCATTATGCTTCATCCTTTTTAGCTTTCGGCCATATGGAGGCAAGGAGCACAACAACATCTGCTTTTAGTGGTAATCCAAACAAATTTTTGTATTCGTTCTCAAACAAGTTGGAGTTGGAGATTGAAGCATTTGGATCTATTTTTGTTTCGTTTTCAATTTCTAAATTGGAGTGGGATTCGTTGCGACATATTTGACAAGAAAGGGTTAATATACAGACGTACGTATATACCTATATTATATTTAGAGGAAAATATAGGTATACCGACATTAATCTCAATGCAAACCTAGCCCACCTACAAACAAAACCTAACCATAATTCTCGAAAAATTGATCCACTGTGTGGAGGGTTTACTAGATGTTAGTAGAATAAGGTAAGTCAGAGAGCCATTCCAATAAACTGTCGATAGAATCGTCATAAAATATTGACTAGACGCGACATACTTGCAAAAGTGAATGGAGAAAATTGCTCGTGTGGGAATTGGCCGTATCGATATCACACATTCTGTCACGTAAATAACTGTAACAAAAGTGCACTTGGGTATTTGCCAATCAGCAAAAAAAAAAGAACAAGTAGCCTAGCTTTTGGCTCGACGAAAAAAACAGGATGAAACTTCCCCATTCAAAAGTCATTCTATCTCAACTTCCTTCACTTCCACCACAAAATTAGCTGCAACATGGAAAATGTGACACTTTTTCTTTATCTGAAAGCTGTCTCGTTGTCAGTTTGCTTGGATGTGTCTCTCTTGACAATTTCATAATGCGTTATATGTATTGTAACAGCTTCTATAAAGAAAAAAACTTCTATAACTCTTGCACATGCACCACCCCTTCTTTACACTGCATAGCATTTTGGAAAATGCACTTTTGTCGCTGTTTCCGCGTCTCCAGTGAATACATTTGCGTCAGTTTCCAGACATGTCTTGTTAAGCTACTAAACATTCACTTTTTCAGATTTTAATATTGCATTCCACTCTACTCTACTTTAATATAAACAAAATAAATGCAGTGGTGCGGTATAGCACATGGTCCACACAGTTTACATCGTCTCTACTGCACACACATGTCCATTCAACCGTATGGTGACTAAAGCCCCTTCAGCCCTTTTCTTTACAAAAGAAAGGTGTGACCATCCAACAATCTTCACTGCTCGCAAACAACATCCATCTTTCATCCTCTGAAGTAAACAAATGCACTGCAGAAAAGGAATGCGTTTTATAGCTTCTTGTTTGTGATCTTTTGTCCGTCATAAAATCCTACACTGTGAAAAACATCCAACACATGAATAAAGTGAGAAACAGTGTGAAATGCAATAACAACCTCTTTCCCTCTTACGAACACATGCCTCTCTCTATAGTACCTTCATCTACACTTATTGGTGCGAACCAGAGAAGAGAGAAAAGAATCTGTTGGGAAATTACGTAATACATTCAAAGAGATCAGGGTATAGAGCGAAAAAAGCGAATGAAAGAGGAAACCGACAATATGGAATGGAAACTCAAAGGGGAATTCCATCCACACACCATACCATCACCACCACTACCGCACCATATACTATCATCACTGACTTTCTTCCAACCATGTACATATTATTATGCCTTGATCATCATCATCATCGTGATCATCACTTTTTCAGCATGCTCTTCTGGTATGCACTTACAAAAAATATATAAAAAAGGAAAAGTAGATAGAAAGAATCTCGTTTTGATGAAAAAAGTGTTTTTCCTCTTCCGACGCACATACACCAACAACACTTTCCATTCATTTTCCTTTCATTTCTCTCCTTTTTCTACAGAAAATAGTATATGTGTGTTTTATACGGTGTTGCCTTCGTTCATCTCCTCTTATTTTTCTATCCACACACTGCATTATTCCCATGCATTCTTTGAAATGCAGACATAGTTTTCAACAAAACTTTCTTCTTTCTCTTTTCCTCGCTCCTTTTTTATTCCTCTCTGGATTATTCGATCCGTCTTCTTTCTAGCTTTCACTGCGAGTCAGCTTTTTTATATACATACCACCACCACAGCTCACAGTGGAGTTGAGGTGGTGGTGGTAGTAGTGGTAGAGGTGATGAAGTGTGATGAGGAGGAGGTTATGAGCGGATCCAAAGTCGGACTTCATTCATACTATATGTATGGGTACAAATACTAGACCAAATATACACGGTAGTGTTCCCTTTTAAAAAATTCAGCCGAGCTGACCCAAACTTTCTACTCTCGCCAAACAGAAATGAGTGAATAGCTCTTTTATACAGCCACTAAGCTTCTGGTCTAATTTACATACAACAAAACCATCCTAGTTTCCGCCAGCCTTTATCAATTTAAAGAACCCATTATGCCCTATATACATTATATCAATGTTTTAATTAAATAATTTACCGGGGATAAAGTTTCCTCAGACCGACAGCTAATTAATCAGATCATCTTGGTCAGTACACGGCTTTCATAATTAATTATCTTTCATATGCTTTTTCTCCACAGTCTCGCACACTACATATTCAAGCTTGTGAACTGATAAACTAAACTTGATGGGAATCCATAATAAGCTTTCAACAAACGTATGAATTTGCCATATGGTCAAAAATACTGACCGTATTACACATACTGACGTCTTATCTCTCTCGTTTCCTACACAAGTCAATAATAATCCTCCTTTTTCATGTTCTCTTCCACAAATTTCCCAACCCCTAAGCCCAAAGCCCCTCAGTTGTCTTAAAACATGCATAAAACACATATCTTATCCATATCAGAGACATCATGCACACACACACGCCTACATTTATTTGCATATTATTACCACTACTATATGACCATGGTACTACAATAACAAAAACAGACGGCATCATCCATAAAAACTTCACACCGCAAACTTCCTCTCTTTTTTTACATTTTCTACTCAAAAATGCCTTTATTCATTTATGACGTCTATTTTTACCTCTTTTATTCCTATTTTTTCTTCATCTTAACGTTCACCTTTTCTTCTCCTCTTGGTTCCCAAGAGCTCTCTCAAACAACTTCTCAGCATACTTTCTCTGCTATTCTTTCACCATCATCATCATCTTGGAGAATCTCATGGTTTTCATGTGTGCATGCATATATTCACAAGAAAACATGAAGAAACACTCTCTCCACATTACTTCGCCCACTGTGTTGTTGTTGTTTGTTGATGCAAGCTAAATCCGATACTCTTATGAGGATTGTTGGGATGTGGTATGGTATCCCGTTATGTGCACCCCACAGCAGTGTAGTACTGGCGGCGATGATGCAAGGAATTCTACAAGACACAACTCAACTTAGAAAAGAGCTCCTATTGTCAAGTATGTTTTCTTCTTATTTTTCTCGAAAAAAAAACACAGATATTTTAAAGGGGAAAGTAGAAATTTCGTCCTGTTCCTTTTTTCGCTTACTCTACAGAGTATAATAATAATAGAGGGAAAATAAGACAAATTTGTCAACCATAAATATCCAAGAAAATGGGATTTCAAGACTCTCTTAACGACACATGAAAATGGCTGCTACTACTGCAGTACACCCGTAAACACAGTATTTATACTACTTTCCAACTTTGCATAGTAGAAATGTGTAAAAAGGCTTTTCTCCTTCCTCTCCGCCCATAATATTATCCATGCATCCATGAATATTTTCTCAGCAGATGCAAAGTACTCCTACCTCACTTACCAGTACAGTAGAAAGGGTAAAAAAATGCAGAGCAGAGTACCAACACCAACAGCAATAATAACGACAACACTATCTTCGTACAAATGCAGCAGTCAAAATCCCGTAAAAAATTTACTCAAACTTTGCATTACTCCATGAAAGTATGTGCATACAATTTACACATTTCTCTTATGAGCTTCCCATCTTTTATATACTTTTTTTTGCAGCGAAACTTTGTTTATGTGATACGCCTTCGTCATCGCTCTGTCATGATGATGATTATTATGACCACATTTTAACTGTGTATCCTTTAGCTCCCCAGGATAAATACTGGTTTTCGCAGAGAGAATGAAACAAAATAATAGTCATCATATCGTCATCATGATCGTAGTCGTCATTCCCAGGGAATTTTTTAAAACGACCACGAGAGACAAGAGTATTCCATTAAAATGTTAGCGTCTCGTGTGAAAATACTGTTGTGTGTCGAGTGTTGTGTCACTCACTCTTTGAGAGCTGAGAGGAGAGTGAGAGAACGTTAAAAATATGCACGCATGCATGCATGACTGAATGATAAAAAAAGGCTTAAGTGAGAAAATAAGTGGTGAGCAGCAATGTAGAGAAGGAGGGAAAGTGCTTAAGCTACTATAAATACAAGTAGAAAGCCACTTGAAAAATGCATATTTTCCACAGAATTGAGGCAACTCACGAGATCTATTTATTTACGATGTACCTCTGTACAAGTTTTGTAGAGTAAAAGAAGTTAGAAGGCCTGTTATAATGATACAGTTGGAGAAAGGGTGTTTATTTTAGAGTTTCGATCAATCATTGAAAAAACAGTACAGAGCATAGCAGGGTGGGTAAGGATTGGAATTGGAGACGCGCAATAGTGGTGTGGTTTAGTGTGATGGCGGTGGTGCTTATTACACCCAAAAATAAAACGCTAAACTCTCTTTACACGTTTTTCATGGACGACGACCCTCTTCTACCGGTGACGTCTGTTGGGGGAACAAAATAGTACCTGCCTGCCATGGCATTAGGCTATAATCGCTGTAATGACATGTGTCCTCACACGAAAAACGACTTCAAATCGGTGAGCAAAGTAGTGATTTTCTTCGTCAGTAGCGGTCAAACGGACAACGTCATTTCAGAACATAAAGCCATTCACATGCATCATTACCATCACACAGGCTATTTCGCTTTTTATTGCATGCACGAGAATAAACTCTGGCCAAACGACGTATATTAGTTTAGTCTTATATGATGTTATATTTAGTCCAACCGTATAGGTACGTTCCTCATGCTTATTTTAGTCTGATGGGAATATAATTTTTAACCGCAAGCAACCATGTGCACTGGTTGTAAATGCATGTGTCAGTTTATTTGAAAATATACTCCAAAAATACTAGACGATCTATCCATCGTGATCAGTCCAAGTACAACGGCTTATTTCCGGCCATTTACCAGAAAATTTCTACTGGCTTTCCTATAGGTTTGCCATGTCCTCTTTCAGGACAATGATTGACTCTGACGATTGGAGAATTAGTAGAGAAAATTGCTTACTTTACGACGACAACCAGCAGAGAGTTGTGCGTAAAACCGTCATGTTCCTGCTCACTGTTACCATTATTATCATCATGGTTGCCGCCACCGCCCACACCACACGAGTTTGTGAGGTGGGATTCTAGTAGTGCGACGAAAACCAAACCCGACTTTCCAACAAAAAAATCCTTCCTTCCTCCAAAAAAATCCTAATCCGCAAGCACATTGTCCATAAAACACTCACATGCGATAATATTATATTATCTAATGGACTGTTTTGTCCGAAAACGTTACCTAAAACGAATGGAATGGTAGGCTGAGTGGCATAAGTTTTTTTAGTTGAATGAGTATACAAAGAAGGGGAGAAAGCCACATCACAGCTAGATAGCGATAGGCAGAAGAACGGCACCGCATAACAAGCGCAAAGGAAAATTTTCATGCTGTTCTGATGATGTTGATGCCTCTTTCTCTTACTGGAGTAGGAGAGTAAGAAGAAGAGTAAAATGTCAGCTTGGGAAATCATGGTCCAGCTATAAAAACTCCAAGCGAGCAACCACACATACCACAACAACACAACACATTACTCGAATATACTGCAAAGGCAAATAGACTACGAAAGCAATTCATCCTTCCCCCATTCTCCTTCTGTCCATCACCACAAACTATCCATATCCGCTAGAAACGTAAAAAAATACGCTGGAATTTCCCCACATCAAAAATAAACTCACAGATAGACAGAGTTAGAACCTGCCAAAAATATGCACTTTGCTACTCCTACGTCAAGTGAAAGTGAGTGAGAGAAGTGAAGCTTAAGCTTTAGTCTCCAAGTCAAACCAAGCCACAGAGTGCCATGAAACAACTTCCACATAGGATTCGTGCAGATATATCTATAATAAATAATTGTAGTGAGTGCGAGGAAGAGAAAATTGCTGGAAAAACCAAAACAACTCAATAAGCCGACATTCCAATAATAAAAAGCCAGAGCTCTTCCTCCTCCTGCCAATAATATGTGGTTATAAGCTGTTGGCATATAAAACTAAAAACACTTCCGTCATTCATCATTTCATCAGTATGCATGCACATTCATAAATTCTTTAAAAAGAGAATGTGGCATACTGAGAAAAAACTCGAGGAATGCTTTCCATGGGAATTATGTCATAGAGTTAGGTATGAATGCCAACAAGACACCATGTGGAAGCACTGGAGACAAAGCTTGGAGCACTTCCACAAAAAATACATACCTTCACACATATTATATGCTTTTGCTTTCACTTAAAAAATCATGGGTACATGTAGCATCCCGGAATGCAAGCCAACTAAAAAATTTACTAAAAGGCAGCAAACAAACAAATTCGCTAAAAAATGCTTGCTGTTTTGACTTGCATGCTTACATTTCCCCACATAATATGACCCCAGCGGGCAGTTCTAAACGCACTCAAACGCAGAGAAAAAGAAAAAAAGTTGACTTTTTTCCCTGGTGTTGTTTACTTGTTATTGGAATTGTTCCTCTTTGATGTTAGTTTCTCCAGATGATAGATATGCAATAATAACAGGGTATGTTTTGCATTTGTAATACATATTTTTCGATTGAATTGCCTTCTACAACATGCTACAGGAAGACTGATGGAATGACTAGACTCTTTTCTGCCTCCTCGCCAACGACGACGATCAGATAAAAACATGAAAGCAAAAATCACATACATGGGAAGAACAGGATTGCTATTTGTGATTGTTCGAGAGAGAAAAAAGTGCTCAATAGTAGTGCTCCACTTGTATTATTACCATGAAATTTGAGTGTATATGCCTATTCCAGTTTTTCTTTGTGTTTGCTATTGAACATATTTCCTGGAATATGTGGAATAGGAGGAAAAATGGTGCATTATTGATTGGACCACAGTGATAAACGAGGCAATGTAGCACAAGTGAGTATAGGTTCTAGTTTTTATTGTAACAAAAATATCGTCAAACGAAACAAGCCTTGTTTGCTGATGCCGCTCCTTCAGAATTTTTTTTCGATTGCCATATTGCCAAGCGTGAAACAACAAACAACAGAAAAAAATGCACAGCAGCAGGTCCAATAATACCATATTTTCTTTTCTCGCTTTCTCTTGCCTTTCTCTCTCGTTTGTATAATACTGCTACCGCCTCCTCCATTACTTGGGAACAGCATCGCTACTACAGTTGTGGAAGAATTAGGCTAGTTTTTCTGCAAAACGACTAAAAACTGCGGCGGCTGCTTCTCTTTGAAGCCTCACACATACGTTTTCTCCCTCTATTTTGCACTGACACACTTTGCTTTTGCACAACGAGAAGCAAAATTACACTATCAAAATCCTAAACTAACGCCAAACTATTTATTATACAGATCTATGTAGTTTTTTGTGTAGCCAGGGTAGAAACTTAATTTCATTTCCATATGAAATACGTATATGAATTACTCCTGCTGATGTTGCTTGTCCTCCATCTGGATATGAACTTGGTATTATAGTTGTTGTTTGGTTGTGCACCAGTGAAATAAAATGAAAGTGACCAACTAACTACGTAAACGTGAAAAACAACAGCACAAAACCCATCTGCTCTCTTTCTCTCTCATTTCCTATGTTCTATCTAGAGATTTCTGGACTCGGTACAAGTTCAACGACTACGGAATCAGCAGCAACAGCAAAAATGCAAATTTGACTCTTGTTACTATTTTTGTAAATGTCGCACTCTATCTCTCTCCCTCGTGAAGCATATCTCTCTTACATTCTCATAATAAAATGCACACTTTCGTTTCTCTCGTTTTTGTCTCTACCACATTATTCTCGTGTAAATTTACTGCATATACACACATGCCTTGTTACTATCTTTTATTGTGCACACTAGCACACTCACTCACAACTTTGAACGTGCATAATATATCACATCTCTACTCAGAGAAGAAGGAGCAAAACTACAACAATATCTTGTTTGTTTGCATATCTCCAACAAAAAGCGAGAGCGTGCACGGAACATTTTTTTTCTTCCAAGAATTACTAGATGAATATATGCAATATATTCAAACTGTGTGTGTGAGAATCTCGCATTTTTCCTCATTTTTCTCTTGCATTCAATGCTAGTAGTGCCGATGCTACTGCTACACAATATTTTCGTCGTGCAAGTACAAGCACACGGTATTCTCCCAAGACAGTCATAAAAGCAAATAGTTTTGAATGAGTGGTAGGAGAAGGAACGTAGATGCATGCAGACCTGTGCATTATCATCAACGAGAGAGATCATGTGATATTTCCTTCCATGAGTTTTAATGCTAGTACTAGCAGCAGCAGCAGCAGTAATATATGTGCACGGTTATGATTATTACATATTTCCATTGACGTGAAGAAAGAGAGAGAGTTAAGGCGAAAATGCCCACTAGGAACTTTCTCCTTTCATGCATGATCATTGTGCATCATCAACATGCTAGCTCATCTACTGCCTCTGCTTTTTCTCAAACAAATGCGTGCACTTCCCCGTCCCCGTCACAAACAAAATTGGATAACACAAGGAGAAAGGATAAGAGCACAAGTGGGCGACGACAGCACAAACAAACAATTCAAGAATTTATCGTCCTAGTTCACGTTACACTCATCCGGACCATTTGAATGGATGCCATTTATTTGCATGTACCATAATAATAATCTACATGATGCGATGAAAAGAAAAGATGGAAAAAGGTTCTATTTTAGAGTGGAGGAATAAGAGAGCACCAAAAAATGGCGAGTAATTTTTGTGCAGAAAATACACAAGACACAAAAACACTCTTCCTGTCTGTACAATTGGGAGTAATACACAATAATAATATGTACATTTTATGCAAAATTGCATGCCATCCCGTACAAATACAGCACAACAAAAGACAAATGATAGTGGCATTATAGAAATTCATAAGAGTCGACAAAAAAAGGAGACAAACAAGTAGTGAAAGTTAGCATATAGAATGCCTTTTCTTCTATTCATTCCTATTCTCTCCCTTTCTTCTTTTTATTGTCCGTTAAGAAGACAAAGACTATGCTCACCAGCTGTCGTTACTAGTCGACCCCTTTCCCAATTTTACGTATTTGCTGATTATAATGAAGAATACTGTTATTATTACTACTGATGTTGCCGCCTCCGCCCCCAATCATCTTAACAAATTTTATTCCAATGAGAGGAAAAATCAGGAAAAACAAATAACAAAGCATGTGTGATTCCACCTCATTCACTCCAAATGAAACAAAGTTTGTATGCAGAAGAATGCAAGTGGAATTTTCACCACCCAGTTCTAAATCCTCTCTGTTTTCTTCTAACAACGAAAACCTCCTTTTTCATTTGGTAATATTGTTATTGCACCTTTATACACACATCCAGCAACATTTTGCTCCTTGTCGAGTCGGATTGTTTGTCGTTGATGAGGCAATACCTATGCAGAACACGATGACTGTATTTTGCAGAAGGAGTGAATGCACACGCATAATAATACTATAGTAAACATCTTTGAGGGAAATAGGCAGACCATATGACTCAAGCAAACATGGAATAGTATAATATCAACCCCTTCACCCGCCATTCCCATCATCGTTCCATTATATCATTACCATCCTCCAAGTCATTGTACTTTTTCTAGATTGCCTCTATTCCCATCATCGTAAAGAAAACGGAATTCAAAAAACGAGACGAGTAAGGAAGAGACAATAAGTGAATCGGCGGGTGTCTACCATCTTGCATACTACGAACGAGCATATACATCTTTTTTCATTTTTACTGTTATTATCCTCTTTGCTCTACTAACAATAATAGCAGAGAAACTGAAGGAGGAGGAAACATGGAAGCACATCATCATATTATGTATACGATGACACAAATACAATCACTGATTTTTTGCTGCTCTCATCCTGCTGCCATATTTACTCATTTTTGTTCCTTTCAAATATAACCGTTAAGTAGTGTAGCTCTACTGCCTCTGTCATATTACAATAAATGCAATTTTCTCCTTGTAAGTCTCAACCAGCTGCCAACCATCTCGTTTTGCAAAATTGAACGAAAATTGAACACATGCATCCCACACAATTTTTATTACTGACATCCCAATCCCAACTATCATCCCTCCAACCATTGGAATTTAGAGTAGGTATCCCAACAAAAACGTCGCGAGATATTGTCACCAGAACGAAACTATCATTGCCTTTGCAAGCTTTACCACAATAAAACTATGACCAATTTTATCCTCATTAAAAATACAAATAAGCCAAAATAAGGTTGTAGCTCATTTCGCAGAAAATATGCACTTTTCTATTCCTTGTAGACTTTCGTTCATTTGAATAGTAAATAGCTGACAAACTGAAAATATTATTTGAGCATAGCGTTAAAGCAGTCAGAAAAGAAGAAGGCTTACACTGCAAAAAAGCAAAGCGGAAATTTTTCAAGGAAAAAGTACAAATATTATTACTCTGTCTGACCGTTCCGTTTATTTCCTTCCTCTCAGGATGAAATACTGGGAGAATGTACTTTCATGTATGTATGTACAAAAGTTAGCAGTACACTATTGATTTTCTTCTTTTCATACTCCAACACCCAAAGTTGCAAAGAATGCTTGCTAGTAAATGGTCACACACATGTACATTTTTTTCCTGTTTTTATGAACATAAAAAAGGAAGTGGTATTTTTTATTGAATTTCTCCACTCTCGTTGACCTGAATACTTTTTTTCTGGTTCTGCACTGGACACACAATAATAATAATAAAAATAAAAAGTGGTACCTACTTAACACACGCTCATTTTTTTTATCCTGCTCTTACACATGCCTTTGGGCAAACACATATGAACACTCAATTTGGCTCGTCGTACTTTGCTTGTGCACTCCACTTAAGTACACCTCATTAACTTATGGTGTGCCAATGCTAACAAGCTTAAAGAAAAAAGGCATGTTTGAAAAAAAACGAAAGTACTTTCTAGGCAGGAAGGAAACTAAGGCACGCGTAGTATGTTATTCTTTGGTTTAGTGTGTTTGTGGAGGACGTGAAATTTGCGGCGGAGAGGACACATTTGTGCCTTGTTGGTTGCGTGAGAATGACAAATTAGATGGTTAATTGAGGCTTATATTGAAATTGAGGTGAATGAGCCGGTAAATTACTGCCTTTTTCAGTGACAGGAAAAAATGCCACAGCCGAAACGACACACGTACACATAGGTAGTAGTAAATCCACTGAACACGTATTTTTCCCGTTGCTACACAATTAACTGCATACGCTTTAATGTCGTTCTCTTCAATAAATGAAAATTGCTAAACTAATGACAGATTTGTTGAATGTGAAAAAAGAGAAATGTCTTGTCAAATATGCAGGATTGATATACTGAAGTACCTCTTCGAATTCTACTTCTACACTCGTACTTCTCAATAAAATAAAACCCACGATATAAACGCGGCTCATATAAATTTCGGAACCGGGCAACTGTGGCACGCCAGAAATAATGTCACTCGTCTTGTATCGATTTCAGATTTTGCCTTTTGCAAAATGCCAAACTAGGATATCATGTCATTTTCTTGTATTGAAACCGACACTTTACTTTGACACATTGATTCCCTTTTTTACGTTAATCACAACAAATCAAAAAGCGAAACATGAATTTAGTATAGAGGCCTGAGCAACTTCCACTCGGTTGTTAAACCACAAATTAAAGAGCACAAGACATATACATTCCAACCACTACAAATATTTTTTTCAAACCCTCTTCTGAAAAATGTCAACCAATGTATTCAAGCATGTACCCACATCACACATACAGATACATATAAACATTAAACGACTCTGAGCATTTCTGTGTGACCGTGAGGTGAGATCAAGGTGAATCTTATGACTGTCATGTGGATGGTAGATTGCTGGTAAGATGATGTCAGCGAGAAAATAATGTTTTATGCTGAAACAGCTCATTCCCAACTTGTTTCGTCTTCTTCTCCTTAAGCCTTTTCCCATTCTTTGAATCTTTTCATGCACAGTAAGGAACGTGCAACAATAGAATTTAAGTATAATGATGTTTCATGCATGTCATAAGCTCTCAAAACTCAGGAGTGAGTGAGAAAGACTTTAGGGAAGAGGTAACTTATAAGAAACGGGAGAGACGAAGAAGAATGCACCATCATCATCACCATTGTACAAAAATGCATGTGATGCTAGCAAAGTAATATTATTGTGTATTATGCAGTCGCAAAGAAGAAACAAGTCAAAAGACTGACAAAGCTGCTGTGAGAAGACCCCATACTGCGCCAGCAACAATCAGCAGGGTTCCGTTCCATTCCATCCCATACACACAAAAATCCATACTTCGTCCATGCACAACGGAAAATATAATATTGTTAAAATATGAGCATTCCTTACTTTACTGGACCCGGGATTATAATATTAGAAAGATGAAAAAGAAACAACTTGTTATTCAGTGAGTGCATGTTTTTTTTATAAAAAAAATGTTGAGATAGACGACAAAAGCACAATATAAAAAATGTGAATGCATCTACCCCACTTGGAGATACCATCCGTCCATGTAATATTCTTTGATGCACTTTCTGAGCAAATATGCATTTGTCCATACCGCACAAAGCAATTGGATGACATTAAAATATGCTTATGCATTAATGCAAGCTTTCATGTAGTCGCTTTGTTTATCGGTATTTTGGTAACGTTGAGAGGAAATTCATACTAGTTTTATCCCTTCTATATATCATGTATCCAATAAAGATTAACCAATTGTATCGATTGTAACATACTAACTTTTGATGATTATAATGATGATGAAGTAATTTTGTTCGCGTAATGTTTACGTTTATATCGCTGCACTGTACATCCAAACAACACACCCACCCACCCACGCACATTTGTAAATATATAAACGAACACACACATATAGTCCTTTAGGAATTGGTTTGACGTTCGGCATTATACTACTATTATTTGGACCATTATTGCTACAATCATCATCATTGTCGGTCATCAAAACAAAACTTTTATTTTCTACTGCCAACAAACAAGCAGCCATGTCAGCAGCCTGTCTGTCTAGTTTGTAGACTGTTTGCTCTTCATCCTGCTCGCAGTCGTCAGTCATTTCCCCTTGAAAACGTAGTGATGCCTAGAGCAGCAATATACAATGTTTTGTGAAGCATGTGTGTATATTGTGTGGGCAATAAAGCATGAAAATGACTTCTAAAAATGTTGCACGCACAAACATAAATACTACTCTACATCCACGGAGGAAAACTCAGACGCAAACAAGTCATGATGATGATGATGACGATGATGTTCATGGCAATGAGCATATTATGGGATGAGAATGACGATGAAAATGATTACGACTTAGGAAGAGAGGACGACGATAATAATACTACTCACCGTCATCAAAACAGAGAGTGAGTGAGTTGAAATGGGAGGAAGGCGGATCACTTTCAGGGAAAAAACACGGAAAAGGGAGAATCAGCAGTAGAGTACTGGCAACATAACATCTATTTTTTCGCAGTGTTTTCTCCTACCAGCAGATAATGTCTTTCCGAAAAAGTAAAAACATCAGACAGAGGGCGAATTCTAGAATATTTCTACACCACCCTTTTGACATATTTATCGTCCCATAAAAGAATGGAATATGGTGAAAAAGACATGGAGAAAAGACGACGATGCTGCTACTCCGTCGTCAGTTTGATATTGCTGAGTACGGTATGTGTGTCTCATAGAAAATGCAACAATTTCAAATTCTTCTCTTCTTTTCAGGAAATGAATGAATCGAACAAAAATTTCATCAGAAAGCTACATCACTGGTTGAAACATAGTATGCGGTCGATATAAGGAAAGCACTTTTCTAAATGTTTCTAAAAGATGTATTTTGCACATCCATTCCCATTATTTGGACTGCTGTGTTAGTACTGTTTGCTGAAAAGAGAGACAGTGAGTTTATAAAAAACTGACATTATTACAAACTATCATTATTATTATGGCCATTAGAACTAAAGATGTGAGTCAGTAAAAATCTTTGTACATCTCGCGAGTAGCTAATGCAAAGACGATGTTGTGGATACGTACTCCACGGGATTGATGGCAATGGGAATAATAAACATTCATTCCTTCGTTTTTTTCTTCTCAGCAGCTTCCTTTTCTGCCCCATCTAACTTAACGCCAGCAACAACGATTCAACTCGAGTGTCTCTGTTTTTGCCGACATTTTAGCTCCACAGCCATCCACTCCAATTTGCAATGAATTCCAAATTGGTCGATATGATGATACAAAGACATGATGGTACTACCATGAACCATATCATCATGATATCCATCCAGAAAATCATTCTGGGTTCCAAACCTTCTGTTTTTACTTCTTCTCAGGAGTAAAATGTAAGAAGCAGCAATAATAAGAGAAGACAGACAGATCACAATGATCATAATATAACGGGATGGAAAGGCATTTTCCAGCTGAACCTAAATACAGCTCCAAGAGCTATTTTGTTGGGCGTTACCCGCCTTTTATTGCATAACCACCAATGCTCCTTTCTCACACTATAGCTTTCCTTCAACAAACAGCGAAAAAAAATTGACTGAAATGGGAAGATAGAAGCCGCATGCCCTTCTTTTCCATGAAAGTGTCTATTTGTATCACCGTTACTCTTGCAATCATCCGCGTTACCACGTTTTTACGCTTGCCATTTTCGATGTAATTTTTATTGGGATTGGGAAATGTTGTGACAAGATGAGAAATAGAGGAAAACGTACATTCTAAAATCTCGCTATAGTATATTAGAGTATCTACCTATATATAATGCTTCCACATTCTTATCACCGAATCAGGCAAAAAGAGGGAGCTTGGATGAAGAAGAGAAATGTACTTTTAATCTTTTTCCGGAGTTGTGTAGGAGTCAAAAAGTGAACGAGTTAAAATTTAAATGTGAGCATTAAACAAGGAAGGAAGGAGAGGAAGATGAGTAAAATGGAAAGTGCTTCTTCCTTTTTAGCTGTTCTAAAGAAAAAGCGATTTTCTGTGAACGATAAGCTCCTCCTGTCCAAATAAATTTATGTTTTCGGGCAGAGTCTCTCTCTCTGGAGGAGTAACAAGACAGACATTTATATAAGCAAACAGGGAAAAAGAAGACGAGAGAAAAGCTTGCAGGCTTTTTATTTCACATTATTATTATCCTCTCCCTGCTAAAACACAGAGAGAAAACGCAACTCTAGACCAACCCAGGCGTATATTCGTCTGTCTTTTGTATTTTCTTCAGAATGAATTCTTCAAAGGTGCTCCTCCATAAATCCACCATCACCGCTACTACCACCACCACCAAATTCACAATAACAACAGTAAAAAATAAATAATAATAATATGTAAAGTATAGGCATAAACATATAACTTGTTCCTTCAACAAAGAGAGTCCTAAATAAGAAAATTACACAGGCAGGTTTAAGTTTGTAAAGAGGATCAACCCATTATGCAAGTGCATAGAATGATAGAATACATATATAATCATGTCAGACTGGGTTTAAGTACAAAAAGAGTAAGACGAAAAAAGATATATACATTATACAGTGGAAGTAGAGCGTCTCCAGAGTAGATGATGATATTGAAGCAGAAAATGAGAAATAGAAGACATGATTCTCTGGACAAGTCAGCTTAAAAGGAAAGTAAGAATACGAGTTCTATATAGATAGACTTCAACTACATGTTTATCTTTTGAGTTTATCATGCAAGTAAATAGAAGAGACAAGAGCGGCTTAACTCTTTTACGCTGGTTTTCCTGTCTTCACGGCGGCAGCATAATGCAGGCCTGGTACTTATTTCCAGGCTTTAAGAAGGGCGGCAGCGCTATAAGAAACTCTAATTATTTATTAACCTGCTGACGAAATTCTGGGTAACTTTCTTTCACACAAGATCGTACATATAACGTCTACGTACTTCATCTAATTTCATATTTAAGTACCATATTATCTACCTAGTCTCATTACATAAACATTTTTTCATATATGTGCATAAACTGCACCGGATCCCCATATACAAAGAACAAAGCCATTATTTACAAGGTAAAGTAGCTACCGTGGCCTTGCACAGGCTTATAAATATTTTTCTATACAAAAACATCCCTTATTTGCAAAATTGAGCTTAATTTATTCAGATTATTATTACCATTTTAATACATATGTTATGGCAAGTTTGCATGTAGGAGCCCATCATCATGATAATCATCATAGCCAACTATTCTAAAGCAGTTTAAAAAATCCATCTTCATAAATGCCCATGTAACTTCATAATGGATTGTCGGTAGATATTCTCGCTTTCCCCTCTCATCAAATATTCATCAGTACAAAATGTGTTGAAATAGCCCGAAACTTTTTTCAACCAACCAGCCATTTACCTTTTCAAAAAGTTTGTTTCCCTTTATAAAAAGGCATTAGACCAATTTTGGAGTATGTTTGTTCCATAAAAGCAAATAGACTCAACAAGCACCGTGCTAGCACCATGTAACGTATACAAAAACGCACAATGTAAAATTAGAGGGCAAGGTATACATCCTTTAGCGCAAGTTTACGTGCCTTCTCTCAATAATTCACACGACTTGCCATTCATCACCCAACTTTTTGCTGGCTTTTACTTACGTGCTCGTGCCAAACCTTGAGACGACGACTGCTGCTGTCGCTGTATTAGTAATGGCTCAGGTTGTCAGGTACATTTTGGCAGGGAGAGGGAAAAGAGAGATAACTAAATTTTGACTTTTCCTCCACATCCCTGTGATCAATTTCTCTGTAAAATTGCCAGGTGGGAGATGCCGGGTATGTGCAGCTTAATCATGTTTATGCGTATCCCGCACGAGACACGTGGCACTATCTCTGTCCTTGTCTAATACATAGCGGAACGTTTTCCTGCAACACGTGAGCAAATTGCGTATAGTGCATCTATATCCGTCTACTATGTAATCAGTTGTGTGAGTGCGGTTCATAAAGATTCGAGCAGGATAAAACGGTAGCAACAGCGGTGGACTTTGTTGAATGCGTTTGATTGCAACAACAACATTCACTCTGTCTCTGACTTCCTTTCCTACAAATGTATGCTTGCTCTATTCAATAAATGCGATTAAATGAGTTCAGATGTGTGATCAAAGCAAAAAGTTTTTTGTTGGAGCTATAGTTACAGCGGTGGAGGAGGAACACATCAAAGTAAACTTGTCCATTCATCCATCCATCCCATTTACAAATTCACTCTTAGCATCCACCACCATAACGTCCCCGCAACAGCAGTAGCAGTAATAATGCAATCAATGCAAATAACAAACTTTTCATAGAGAACGCGAACAGAAAGGAACATTTACTTTTTGCGAAAACGAGGGAAACAGAATCTGTGGTATGGCATAATATGTAAAGTAATAGAATGCAGTTAATTCTCTCCTTCTTTCTCTCATCCAATCATCATGTCACAAGGGAAAATGCATTTTCCGCCTTTCCTTCAGAAAACTCATTCGGCAAAGAAGCTGATGGCATGGAGAAAGTCAACCACACTTGTGCTTTACAGCCGCCACCATACCACTACCACACAGCTCTTTCATTTTCTGAATAGGTAAACTTTCTTTTCACTGGAATGATCTGCAGAGCATATTATAGCTATCATATAAAACACACGCATGCATTGAATGTTAGCAGTAAACTAACCAACCATTTCCCTTGAAAAGAAGAAAAAAACTTTCCTGTTTGTTGCTGTCGCAGTTCTCCACGTACTAATCTAATGAATTATTATAAGTTACAGTTAAGAACCACTCACTTTCACTCTTCTCTCCTCCATTCAGTCAGCTTTATATGTATACCTAAACATTAGCTTGCCGACTTTAACCCAAAAGCTTAAACTTTTTTGGAATAATAAAAGGAGAAAAATACATGCATATTATGTGCCGTATAGTTAAATGAAAAAAGTTTTCACATTCAACACAACGAATAGCCAGCTTTCTTTTCCATTTTTTCGAGTTTCCGTGAATGCAGTATACTAAATCCACTCAAGTGCTACTTGATCCAACAACGAAAGCAACGAAGAAATAGCATGTTGTAACTCTAGAAAATCTATCTGCTGTGTTTACTTAACCTAAATACATGAAACTACTTTTTGTATCATTTTTCTGTTTACATTTACCCTTTATTATTAGCAAAGAGACGATGCTCATCAAAACTGGACTGAATGCCACATCAAATGAAAAAAAAATAAGGGGAAGATCAAAAGGCTAAAAATAGAGCATAACATTCTTTGTTAAGCGGCTTATTTATCATTTCTGATACTTTATTCGAAAAAAAAATGCTATGTGGGTTGTACTAGAAATTAAATTTTGTTATAAATCCATGTACCTGGGCACCTACATGTGTTTCTCCTTGTGAAAGACTAATCGATAAACTATCTTCTTCCACCAAACATTTTCGCTGAACATGTGTATGCCAATGTGCCTTATCATACGAGGGAGAGCTAGCAGATGTTCACGATGACATTACTTTTTTCGCTGATTCACTAATCAACTATGTCGTTGGATTACCTGAGCCTGCTCTACACACTCCTTTCACGTATAAAGCTTTTACCAGCAAAAATAATATATGGTGCTTACTCACTGAGAATAATGAACTAACACAAGCAACTTCTCTCGGTTCGGTGAGACACACATCATCACAAAAACAGACGCAGGGCACAAAGCGCGAGGAACACGCTCAAAAAGTGTCTAAATTGCAACTGACAGCAATTAATCAAGCGACAAGCAAAAAAAAAAAAACTAGAAAAAAACTTGTGCGTTTTTTTCTTCCGCCCTCTCCTCTGTTTTCTCTTATGAGCTTTTCCCCTGTCTTTTTAGTTAAGCCTGGCAAGCTTTACTGCTCATTTTATTCCATCCTTTTACCACCATTACCATCATCATCTTGATGAGCCGCATGTCTTTCTCAAATTAATTCTGTCATCACACTGTCAATATCGATTTCTCAAAGTCATGTCATCACTTAAGTCTACTGGTACTACAGCTACGTGAGAGCACGTTAAGTTTCTCTAGTCTAGTCTAACATAATCGTTGAAACACATATTACTTTACCGCTTACAAGAAACATTCACCATTCTGTGAACCATATAATGCATAAATCGACAAGTTAAGAACAACAGAGAAAGTGAAAAAAATGATGAGTACATGATGATGATGATGATGAAAAACGTATAAATATGTACCTATTTCAGTAGCACAAACGAATTCAGATATTATTCCTACTAGACAATACACTTTTATTCTCCTTCTTCATCGCCTTTTTTATACTTCTTCTTGTCTCTTTCATTTTTTCAACTCTCTCCAGTCAAGTGTGTAAGTACACTAGAACATGCACTTCCAACAACTCAAACTCCTCCAATAGTCCTACTTGCCGTATGGATGGATACATATTCATTCGAGAAAAAAAGTGGAGCTCACTCTCACTCACACTCGAAGAAACAGCTCAGTTCTCTGTACAACCACAGAGTTAGGTTGCCTTTTTCTTCTATTTTCTATTCCTTATACTTTCCTTGTGTGTGTGGTGTTGGTTGGTTTTGTTGGTCTCTGGTCTTGGTCTGGTTGATCGATAAAACTGACAAAGTTGTTGAACGAGAAAATGTGGGCATAAATTCATCTTATTTCCTAGCAGATTTGCTTCTTAGTTCTTGTATAAGCTCTCTTCTTTACTTTTTCTCTCTATTTTATATTTTCCATTGCTACTATTCAACAGAGCAGACCACCCGTTAACCTTATCTTACATATAAGGATGTTTTAAAAGGCCTGGAAATATCTACATTGTATCAGCCATTCTTATTTCTCAAGACAAAAAATAAGACGAAGAAAGACTGAGCGGATAAGACAACGGAAAAAATAAAGTGAAAAGAGAAGAGAGAGAGAAAGAGAAAGGAGGGGAATAAAAGAAACTTGACTGCTGTGTGTGTTAGTTGTGCGAAGAGGCAAACTCTGCGTTACTCTTTCTCCTTCCCTCCCCTCACACTCAAGAGAAACATTTTTTGATCTGTACAATTTACTTTGTCAAGTTTGATAAGTGAGTTGTGGTGATGTGAGTCTTGTCTTGTTGAGCTCCTTCTTCTTCTTCGTTTTATTCCACTTTTCTCTCCCCCTTTTTCCTCTCGTGTAAAAACATACTCTTTTTTATCATTATTATATACTACAAAGTATACAACAGTGAGCGTTTATATGTTTAAAAAGTTATAGAACAATGTGGATTATTATATTTAGGTAGTTTCTTACATTGTGTGCTACAAGCACCAACTTTTTTCCTTTTTAATGCTAACCAAACACTACAAACTAAATTTACACACTGCCAAAAATATTATATGCATATGCACCCACTCTTCTCACTTTGATACATTCATGCTCACATGCTGTGATCCTAAGATCTACTTGGCAAGAGAAAAACCGAGTTGCTGTCTTATTTTTTTCCTTGTACAAAAATGTGCCTTTATTGAGAAGACTAATGATTATAGTACTTACTACAAAGTGTACAAACTTTACAAAAAATATCTTTACATATTTAAAGACAAAAACAAAACGGTATCACACAGTCCAGAAGACTTCCTTCTTTTTTAAAGTTGAAAATAAAAAACAAAACAGAGTTTTACGCATCTTGTAAAGATTTTGTATAAATTTGTGCGTGCATGCATACCAATATTTACTACACTCAGCATACTTGTCAAGTAATGTGTAATTTTGCTGAGAGCAAAGGAATGCTCACACGAGTGTGGTAAAGCCATAAACCAGATTCATAAACGAAGATGATGCGAGCATAAAAACATTTATGGCGGAATAATATAATATACATGCATACATGAAGAAACAGATCAATATAAAGCTTATTAAGAGTGGCACGAGCGGTATGAAACAGATCCACAATAAAGTATTTTTAGTAGACGCACAGAAATAGCGACAGATGTTCTTTATTTCAATGTCGATACGGATTAAATGTAAAACAGAAGTTTCTTTTACAAATGAATACAGATATGTATACATGCACTCAAGAAACGTGAGCGTCAGTCAACATTATATAGAATAAAAGCAAGTGCTGAACTGGCTCCAGCAGCCTTTTTAAAGGAAACGAAAATAATAACAATAACATCAGTAACTGCACACTTACAAAACAACGCGAATACATTTATGCCCTCTTTTCCATTTTTTTATCTGATTGATAATATGAGAAATTATATAAATGCTGTACAATTCATTGAAGATTGAAAGGAGGCTGAGTCAGCAGCAATGCTATATTTTGTATGCGTATCTCTTGCAGTTTTACTACTTTGGAATCAGACAAGCCAAGGGCATTGCACTCTATCCTCCCTATCAAATCATCCTTCCCTTCATCTCGTCATTCATCCTCCCTATCACACAAAACCCAAGAAAAAAGGATCACAAAAAGTCATCCACATCCTTTCAGAAAGTTGAAAAATATACAGTTTTTTTCTTCGACAATGTTGTTTTTCCTACTAGTATTACGCATTTATTGCTCGTTTTCTTCCTTTTCATTTTCTCGTTCGCATCGCCCCCACTCAATTCAACATACATGCGAAGAGTTTGAGTTGCATTGACTTGAGTGAAAGATGGGAATTTGAGCGAAGAAAAAAAAAATTCAGCAAGTGGAAAAAACAAGGCGCCAGCTTTCTTCCTTCTTTTCTACCTCCTTTCTCTCCTCCTCATTTTTTCTTCCTCCTCATGGCATGTCTGCTGCGTATCTGGTGGCAATGGTTGTCTTTCTCTTTCTTTAGTGTTCGCAAAGCCAGTCGGTACTCCCTCACCACCGCCATCATCATCATTTTCTCTTTTCCTTACTCATGTGCATCGTCAGATCATCGTCATCATTATCATCTCTACATACTTTGTTGTTGTTCTATTATTCCAAGCTTTCCTCTCCTGCGCCTTTTCTATTTTTTCTCCATCCTTTTATCCATTCCTCAGCCGACTATTCTTTTGGCTGGAGTCTCTACATGACGATGATGATGGTAAAATGAACAAGGAGAAAGGACAAGAAGAGAAAGCAAGATGAAACGTTGCATGTCAGAAAAATCGAAGAGAAAGATAAGATGGGATTTACTGTTACTATTGCTCCATGCACTTTCATACACACAACTCATCCAACTGACGTAATGTCTAACGTCACCATTCCGACTATTTACCGCCACCGTATTTTGTACTTTATTCAGTAGTCATTGTCAACAGCAGCATAGCATTATTAACAAACTATCTTGCTCCAAGAAATCATCCATTTTTATAGATTCCTTTTTATTTCTTTTAGACAGGCACACACACACACATACAGACTGCAGACACATGAAAAAAGAAGAGAGACCCACTGCTGTTCTGTCAACGGCACCGTGAAAGAACTTTTTCCGACGACGACAACGGAAGTTTTTTACTTTCCCTTTCACATTACTTCTTCTTCGAACCCATAACTTTTTCTATAGGAGTCTAGTCTTGTATGTGATGATGACCTCATAAGATAATTTCTAAGCAAGTTCGTAAAAATGCATATTTATCAACAACAGCAACAAAATATTATGCCTTGCCATCACCGCCACCACTTGTGTTTTTATGTCTTCTTTTTGTTTGGACTTTTCTTAAGATATTTTTTGTGTATGGCACCATCAGTGCCACCAATCTACCACCATCGTTGCTATTTTTTCACGCTTGACATAACTCTACTGCTTTATTACATGACACTACTAAATGTTAGTAATGTATTATTTATATGGAAATGTACACGCACACTATAGTGTGGATTGTTGGCTGACTGTTTTTATGTACATTCTTGTTCCGATTTTCTACTTGACAAACACACACACTCACACAAAACTCTGGACAAATATATGTTCAAAAACTCAAACATGTTGAGGAAAATGAGAAAGGAATTGACTGGAGGCCAAGAAAAATATATGCATATATATTCCCTTTCGTGTGCTTCCCTGTTCACTCAGCCAACTCATCATAAGTCACTACAGCAGCTATTTATACAAAAGGAGAAGAAAAAAAAATTGTAGAGGAGCAGCAGTTTTGTACCTACTTTTTCCTCTTTCCTTTCCTCTCTTAAAAGAAGAGCTTCACATTAGCGGATGCTGTATCTCTGCTTCCTTTCACTCAACCAAACAACATACAACACAACAGTAGAGAAGATGAACGCCATATAGCCGTGTGATAGTCACCCTAAAGGGAAAAACAACTTGCTTTACACTTTTTGCCTGGTTCTCAGCATCCAAAAGATGGTACTTACACAGTATGGTAAACAGTAAGAACAACTAGCGACACGGACACGGAACAACGTCCAAAAATACTCGTGCCAAGCCCATAACTCATAAAATAAATTACGATACGGCAAAATCAACAGAACCAAAATATTCTTATATATCACCAAACCAAAATATTCTTATATATCACCAAACCAAAGCAAAACTCCCTCTCTAAAAAACAAGTTTTACTGACACGGGTCCAACCACACGCTATAAAAATGACTCAATATCTTGCCGGCGATTTAGTGAAAACATTAAGCTTCATGTTTACATTAGCAAAATTTCTACACGTCATTGTCACCTGTTAAAACGGTTACCACACTAAACATGCTGTTTTGATTAGTAGGTATATATGCATTAGTAAAAGCTTAATACTTTCCCGTCACTTTGCACATTTTTGCTTCATGCAGTTTGAGCTCAGTCAGTTAGCAAGGAAAAGTAAAAACATTTCTTGCAAAAGCCACAAAGCACAGAAACTCTCTCATTATTACCCTATTCAAGAATCTACAGAGTACTGCATCACCCATGTTCATTTTCATTCTTTTAACACTTTCCCTACTTTCCACTTTTCTGTGAGAAACTCCGGCAAAACCATTTGCCATGTTTTTGTGGGAAACGACTACTACTAATATAAAAGTATAACGTGTGTAGTTGCAAAAGTTGTTTTCGTAGTTTTTGCTTTGTAGTAGTTTTTCCACTGTACATTGCAAAGAGCGAGCGGGAGCGGGGAGAAAGTGCTGTCGGCTAATCATAATCATCATCATAATAATAATATAATGATACTGTGGCAGTAGCAGCAGCAGTAAAGTTTGCCATACAAAGCATACATTATACATATAGAATGGATGTGGTGTGGCGCAGATAATAATAGGGCCTCTGTCAAAAACTGGAGCAGGAGAGGAGAGCAACAGAAAAACATTTTTTCTCGAGAGATGACATGTGTATCTACTTAAAACGAATATATGTGTAAATATACATGCTTGAATGTATCCTTTACGACTTTCTCTTCTCATCGCACATCCTTTTATACAAAAACCTGGCTGCCTAATGATCCGACTTTATATGAGCTTCTATGAGTGAGTGAGTGGAAACGGTGCTAGAGCGAAAATGAACTAGTCGGTGTAAACCCGTAACAAAAAACTACTGAAAGCAGCGTCTGTATGCTCATATGTCAAAAATTTCGTGGGGGGGGGGGGGGGGGGGGGGGGGGGGGGGGGGGGGGGGGGGG
>JAQIXW010000769.1:0-24880 GCA_034700685.1 Willowsia buskii
ACATTTTATTGTAAAATGTTATTAACAAGACTGAATTTTTTAAACTCGGCATTATTGCTCCATTTATTTATAAAGTTAGTGTTTATAATATTTCTGTTCAAATGTCAAAGACCTAATATTAATAAAGTTTTGAATCTTTCCATGTTTCTTTGGTTGGGGATTCTTTTGATTGCGATCCAATTCTAGGAAACATGCATAAAACCCATCAAATGATGGGTATATCAAATTATCATAACCATGATTTTGTACTAAAATACTGTTGGTGCACCGTATTCACTGGAAGGTGGTATAGGGGCTCCATAGGAGCTTGGTGGACTTGGTACTGTCCCGTAACTTTGAAGGGGAGGAGCATACGACTCAGATGGACTGGAACTGTAAGTGCTGGGTGGATTAGGAGCTCCATATGTACTTGGTGGGCTTGGAGCTCCATATGTACTGGGAGGGCTGGGTGCTCCATACGTACTTGGTGGGCTTGGAGCTCCATACTCCGTAAGTAGTGGTGGACCATACGGCGGTGCGCTATGATCTTCAAATAAATCGCTGTAATACAGTCGGAAAAAATGAGCTTCCGCTAGTAACGCTGCTGCACCTGTAAGTAATCCACCTACTGCAGCCATCAGTGCTATTTGAAGTAATGTATAATTTCCTTTCGGTGCAACCATTGATGGAAGCGTCTTTGTCTTGTTCACAATATCAGCAAACGCATTATAAAAGCTAAAGTCGAGCCCACCACTTCCACTGAGTCCAGGAAATTGTAAAAACGAGTTATTATCAGATATGTTTGGCCAAATTCGCGGTGTATTATATTGACTCTCATCGTCACTATCACTTGAGGTACTGCAATTATTTAAATAATATGTTTAATCCACGCAAGCTTGAAAATTAGACCTGATTCACAGAAATATACAAAAAATATGCATTTTGCTCACCAGGGTTTCAGATACCCAATAAAAATCAGGGAAGTTGAGGAAAGAATAATAATCTTTGACGATAGGTACATTTTTCGTCTTTTCCAAAAACAAAAGTTGTCGTTTTAAAAATAATTTTTTGATGAAAATCTTCAGAAGCGTTTGCATTGAATAGACTACTGCATCTATGACTTCTAATGTAGAACCTTCATTTGAAATTGTAGTTTCAGTTATACATACTCAACGTAGCGTCAGCAATTAGTAATGATCGATTTTACTATATAGTAATGCGCACGCTAAATGATAAAGGCAAGCTTAGTAATTCTGAATTCTGAACTGGCGGTGGTACGTTTTACCTCATTTAGCATTTAGCATCATGTCATTATTGAGTTGCGAGCTCCCACATATTACTGCAAATTTTGAAGAGACTTTTGTGTTGGACGTTTTACAAGATGGTTTTAAAGAGATAATCTATAATATATGCAATGTATTCAGTTACTGTACTACTTTGAACTAAATATGCAAAAAACGGTACCGGTGCCGAAAAAACTGTAACCGCATCTAGATCTAGACTCTTGACTCTGCATCATTAGTATCATTTAATCGTTTTTTAGCCTTACCATAATATGCTATCTACTATCTACCGTGCACATCCTTTTCCAACTAAATGCTTTCTCATGGGATAGTCTCATTATTCGTTTGGACCGCATTATTTTTCCATTAATGGGATTGGGATATTGAATTACTAGGATTAGCTATACACGTTTAATGCATACATCTGAAAGTGAAAGTTGAAATTAATCTGTCATGCCATGCTGGTGATGCTTTTACTCATTTCTGAATGTTGATGGGTCATTTAAAGACATTAAAGCTTCCTACTAATTGATCGACGTATTGTATACTTTATTGAACATTTCAAATTCAACAATGTAATTATAAATTGTAAGTTTTATTTGCTAACATTAACCAATAACATGTAGTTTACTAAATGCGAAAAAAGAGAACATGTAGCAAGACCCTATCAACGTTAGATAAGATACATTTCGATAAAACCAACTTTACTTGCAATACACGTACGTAAGTTTCAGGCTAATTTCATTGTAAGAATCACAACAACAACCGACAGTGTGACATTATGTTGATTTTCATAAATCCAATAATGAAAATATATGCCTCGTGTCCCGAAGAGGTCCATAACTATAGGATGTATAACCTAACAATATGGTGACTGCATAGAAGTGGCATTATTTAGTTACTGTGTATATATAGCAGTTACAAATTGCAATATGCAACTCACAATATGACGTACATAGTTAAATAAATGTATCTATTTAGTTACTTTGCTTTATATTTATAAGCTTTTGGCTTATTTGTAAGTAATTCATACATTTTATGTTCAGAATACTACAAATAATAATTTACAATAGATAAGCAACAAAGTCAACCGGAATATTTGCTTAAAGATTGGCTTTTGAGGACCTAATAGAAACTTTAACAAGTGTAGTACAGGTGGGTGAGTAAATTGATCAAACTGCAATTTTAATTAGAGCAACTATAAATTAGTTAGAACTGTGCTAACGAGAATTTCTAAACTTTTTCGTCAAGTTAGAAATCTGGATGACAGAATTGGCAATAGCTGCTACGTTGCTGAAACCGACTTAGATTATAGTAGTTAACAATAAAAAATTAAAATGATAAAACCTCAGGTCGCAAGTTCTGCACAAGCGGTTCTATTAGTCTTGGCAGACAAGAATATGAATGCAGTTGAATTTTTTTTACAATGGTTTCTTTTTTCTTACTAATAGTATATTTTAAAATTCAGTCAAAACGCAGAATTATCGTATTGGCAATGATAATTTATGACATGTTTACAATGTGAGAACTTATTAAACACCAGAAGTATACACATGTAAGTATAAAATAAAAAATAAAACAAGATCTCGTATGTATGTATGCATAAGTATAAAGTTAATCGAGCTAACTAGTCAAAAATTCTTCAAGATTCGACCATAACAGTAACAGTAATATTTTTCCTTGATTTTACCGATTCACGAAATACGTACTATATAACAGAAGTGCAAAAATGGATGGCATTCCTTATATTATGTATATTATTTATGTCATATATTATAGTGTTCATAGCAGGACTAGGTCTAATGGTTTATTTTGGTTAGTTATTATCAGGTTTTAAAGCCACGTAGGTAGATTTCGAAAATGGACTCTTCTTCCTTTATCATTCAGCATAGAGATCCTAGAAGAAGTGGCTTGCACTACACACCATGTTTCGTCCAACTGATCACACCCACCATTTTTGTAGCTTCTTCACGGAAATACGCCAATGCTGACTTCTGTTTTCTGACCTCCAAAGCAAAAACCGTCACATGTCAAAAGGCACAATCACCGGATCAATCCAGTGCTCTTTTTGCAACCGTACACATACATACTTCGTAAGATCTGTACATATATTCCACAGTTTTGCTATTCGTAGTCATTTGAACTTGACAACTGAAATAACGATTATTAACAACATTATTATACAATATATTATCGATGATTACCTACTCACTCAGCACATAACTTCATATTATGTTTTCATAAATACTAAATCTATTTAAAGATCCTTACACATATAAACAAAAAATTACACGCATACACTACACACTTATGAATAGCTAACAATAAATCGGGCTTGATTTGAAAGCTTGTAAAACCCGTACAAGAAATGCTGAAGTAATCACTGTGCCAAATGGCTAACTTGGAAAGCAGCTGTGCTTCAACAGTTAATAAGCCTCACAAATACAACGTCTGCACAATTAATTGTGTTATTAATTGTTACAAGGAAAGACTTCAAGTGGTACATCGACGACTGGCATTTTCACACCAATAAAAAATTTTGCACTCAGCCCATAGTCTCCGCCGCATTTCCCAACCACACTTTTTTCAAATGTTTCTTCTCGTTCTGTGAAGCTTCGTTGACCAGGGAAAAGAGTACTTTCGGGGGAGTGGACCTCCAACATTTCCTTCCATGTAATTAAAAACAGGGTACCACCAAATTCGAGCAAGATAATTCGTCCTAGTATGTTGACTTCGCTGTTGAGGAAAGTAATAATGTGTAAAGCTCAGTAAAAAGGAAGAGATAATATTAATATAATAATTGTACCGTGAAACAACAGTTTGAGTTATATATAGTTTGCTAACCTTAAGAGACGGATTACTCGCTAACGTGTGATAAATCCAGAAAATTCGAGTGGTCACATAATAAGCAACAAGCACATCAATTGTGTAATGCCCCCGGGATATTAGGACCATGATGATTCCAGTTAGACTTGTTAAAAATGAGGCCCAATGAAGGAGGTACAATTTATGCGATGAATCTGTGAGTAAACAATAAAAATATTTTAAATATGATTGCACAATTATTCATGAATGATTCAATTCTTACACTGAGGGGTATATATTTAAAAGTAAACTTACATTCTTTAATGAAGAGGTACGCAGTGACTAAAATAACAGTATGACCAGAGTAAATATAATCTCCACAGTAGACCTGCTCTCCATTGATTGACAAGCCAAACCCACTCAGTAATCGAATTGCTCGACGGGCAATTTCAAGAACAGAGGTAGTATTTGAAGGTGGCGAACAGTAGTATGTGTACGAGGACACTGGAAGGACTGTGACAAACATTGTTACAGACCTCATTAAATACAAAGATGCTAAGATTAAAAAGGCTCTTCTGAAAACGATCCATCTGAAAGGTAAGTAAAAACAAGAACATTAAAAACGTCTTTCTCTAAAACTAAATGTGCTAATTATTTGCTACATTTAGCACTAAATTATTGTAGTCCAATAACACACCTGTGCCTATGTAGGAACAGCACCGTTACTGTAACTGCAACTGAAACCATGATGAGTATTTCTGATACATAGAGCGCCCATTCCTGCGTCGTCACGTTATCCAAAATGATATCTGGCAATGGCTTGTAGGTAGTTCTGTCAGGCAGTCTTTGATGTGTCAAAGCTAAGGACACGGTAGCTAAAATAAAGTTGACTGTAAGAAGAGCAAGAGCAATGGCAGTTTTTCGTTTTTCTTTGGGAAAACTGCCGTTAAAGGATTCTGATTCTTGCGGGATATCTATTCGAATTGCAGCCGTTCTCGTACGCTTCCCATCCTAAAATAAGAATTTAATATGGTTAGAAAATGTAGACTGGTAGTAAATACTGTTTAATCCTTCAGTGTTTTCCGGACGATAATTTTGTGATGAAATGAAGCGACATAAAACTCACCGTTCCTGCTTCAGATGAAACTTCCAACGGAACGTCTCCATCCGAACTATGCCATCCTCCATTCTCGCAGTTTTGCAGGAGTGGTTGACGCTGGTATAGCAAATCTCCACTTGTTGTAGACATTGGGCTGGGAGTATTGGAATATGCCTGTGTTGAGGTTCCAGCAGTTGAATTATTATTGTTATTCAAAACCACAATCGTAGTAGCCGGAGTAAATTTGCCGGCTTGCGGAAGATGAAGAAATTTTTCAGTCTCAGAGCCACTTCTTTTCCTGCTGCTGGAAGAAGGGCGTCCCTCAGTACGCTTTTGACCGCTCACAATAGCACCTTGAGATTCAACAGAAGCCGAGGTACTTTCCTGATCTCTGTTCAATCCCAATTCGTACTCTGCGGAGCCTTTTTGCAGTAAATTGCTTGGATTCGACTGAATAGACACTGAGCTATTGGTTCGGTGCTGAGCACCCTTTCCACCACTTCCTCTATTACAGTCGTTGTTATTAACGCTATTGAAGCTGGATTGCGACAATTTAGTTCCGTTGTTAAAGGGTACGCTTACACTTCCAGTGCTTCCAATCTGCGCAGAACTCAAACTATTTGCTTTGTTACTACTTACACTGTTGGCACGACTTCGATTGTGAGCTCCAGTAAGAGCGCTTCCTACACTATTTAAGCTTCGACTTATAGAACTGCTATTGCTGTTTGTTCCGACAGTTCCCGTTACCACCCCAAAACCTGAAGACGTTGGCTCAGCAAAACTTCCATAGTCTATCTTGTCTGATGAAACCACCATTCTCCTGTAATTATTACAGAAAAAAGAGAAAATTCATGCTTAATATTTAATTTAACAGAGAGAGTAGAGACCTATCATTTTACTATCAAGACTAAGCTTACGGGCTTACAATTACCCATTACAACCACATCATCACCATAATCATTACTTAAACTGGGGAGAAATTGAAATTGTGATACTTTTTCTATAATGTACTTTTGAGCTGACAACGAAGAACAAGAATAAAAATACCAATATTGTGTGCTTGGAGCGTTTTTGTGCTATCTGCCGTGTGCCTTGCTATTTCGCTACATGCATTTTACTGTGCACTTACCATTTATCCATCGACCGTCTTTAGTAGTTAGAGCCATTTTTTTATATCAAACAACTGTTGCAAGGGATAGCATATAATAATATGACGGCGTATTTTGTCGTTCTAAAGGCTTAAAATGGTTACCTATGCATCAAACACAAGCGCAATGCTACTCATAAAAATATTTTTAATCATTTGATATAATCTCTATAATTTATAATATACGTACGGACAGGCTTTCATAAACTTTTTACGACTTTACAATGCATACATTGATCAAATGCATAAAATCTAAAACGAAGCAGGAATGGCCAATGTCCAATATCGAGCCAGAAGAGCTACACATTTAATAAAACTTTTAAGTATCCCAGTGACCCGAGTTTAATAGCAAACACTCCACTCATCTATATGCTACCCATGTATTTTTGTGCATGACACCAACATCATTGCTCCGACCGTATGGACTGTATACAATGCTGTTAATGCTGTAGTACAATAATAACAGAATTTTATACTACGCCAAGAGTTCCGTTTTGTTCCAGTAAATGTTTTATATATCATGCATGATAACTTAACATGTAATGGTGTCTAATTTCGATGTGTCCTAATATATCATCCCATGAATAAAATAAACCAGGAAAAAGTCCTGGTATAATTGAGAATAGTGGAGAGTGGAGAAAGTTGTTTGCTCAGTTGAGTTTCCATTTTACTGAGAGCATCAAAATACAAAAGATAACACATTATATATAAAAGTCAGAAAAGAAGAATTACAATTCGTTATCTTATCATCCTACCCCTAAATGACAGACTGAATGAAAACTACTTGAACTTATGTAACTTAATAACTATTGTCCTTTTTAAAGTGTCGTGTTGTGTGCTCAATGTCCACACTTTGCAATTTAGCATGAAATTGCATACAATTATGCACGGGTTTAGTATTTTGGGATCGTAATGAACACCAAAGTTATCCAATTAAAATAGCACATATCGTGGTATATACTAAATCCATATTACATATTTAAAAATAAAATTGTCACATTCTATCCCCCAACAAAAAAAAAACAAATTTTTCCAGCAAAATAAAACTCTAGATTAAATAGTTTCATTGGAACACTTACTTTCGAAGTAAACATTATTATCAATAGTAAAAAACAAGCAAACAACATACACTAATAGTCATTATGTTTGATTATCAGTAAAGTACGCCGACGATGTTCGATGTCAAGTAATATCTATGAATGATTCGTTGTTGACCTTCCCGTATTTTCTTATTCAAGTAATTAATTAAATAAATTCAATTTTGAGTCGATTTCAGATTTCAGCACAGTAGTTTGGAAACTGAATGAGCAAAGTGATAAACAGACAAGCCTTACGATTGGACAGGTCAAAATAACACTCATGCATCATTTGTGCATGTATTGCACAGTAATTTACTATAAAAACAAAGATTCATTCAATTACAATTCCAAGCAGTATGTACAAGTTTTACCAGTTTAATGGATCATTTTATAATTTTTTGATTGATTCATTCAATATTTAACGACGTACTCGCACCCAGTTTGTAATTGAAAACAACGAACTACATGGTAAAGTTAAATACATTTGTAGGTAATCGTAATATTTTACCGCGTTTGTAAAGTTAGAGGGAAAATTACAAAAAACCATAAATTGCGATTGATGACGCATACCATTCATAGCAAACCATAAACAACTCAGAGCATTGAAAACTATATATTTCTCCATGAACTCCAAATGATAGTATAACCTTTCAGGCGGAACTTTTGTAGATGCATACATAAATATTATGATATATTACTTTATGGACGTCTCGATCAATAGTCCTCTGACCTTACCACAGTATAAATATGTAATATGTATGCAAATTTGCAATAATAATCTAAATTAAAAAATTACCTTATGTTTTCACTTGAGTCGTCTGAAGAAATTACTGAAGATGAGGTTGACATTTTAAGTCAGACTTACTCTACTTTCCTTAAAAATATTTTGAGTCAAAATTCAATTGTAAACACCTTCAACAGTTTTAATTTAAAACTGGACTTGTTAGGCCTTAGGCCAAGCCTGTAGTGGTGTACCGTACTACTAATGACTTAATTTATGTACGTATGTGTACCATGAAACGGTACTAAAATGTTGATTTGATACGAATAAAAAAATGAAACATCCAAGTCGTATCTAAATCGAAGCAACGCAATCCAGGGGGAATACACAACCAACAGGCAAAACACGTGACACTTGTTATTGGAAATCTAATTAATCATTAATAGTTAGCATATATCCTATCCCACATACTATGTACTCTCACTCTCATTTATTGAGAAAGCACTTGACTCTAACTTTCAAGCACTGAAGAACGCAAAAGAGTCATACGTACACTAGGCATGAAGCCTAATGACCCATTATTATTAAAGCGTGCGATGGTAGACAGGTAAAAAACTAGGGATTTTGTTTTCCTTTACAGATCGCTTCCGGACCGGTAAGTAACTAACACTGTTACATAATATACGTACGAATACATATTATTAACGCAGCTGATAAGAGAATGAGTGGGATCATCCCACTGGATATGTGTTTCTGGAGAAGAAAACAAAACGGCTCGACAGACAGTTTGACCTAATGGCTTTTAAATCTTTGCCAGATGAACATTAACAAATAATGCATGCTAATATAATTGTCTGGAGTTGTATTTACACTTGCCACTTGAGTAAAAATCACCTTCTTTAGATTGTTGCATTGAGTTGATTATACATCATCAATTCTTCATTCACAACGCACAAATACAGACTGGATAACAGAACTGTTCACATGATCACATTTTTTGATGGCGAATTATTCAGGTTTGGTTTCTGGTCATTCATAATGCAATAATAAATTCCAGTTTGATTGGAAAGGAAAACAAACTATCCAACTGGAGCTTTTGAACACAAAAATGTGAAAAAATTTCAGTTAAACATTACAGTTGAGTGTTCGCGCAAGTGGCAAAGAAGCAAAACAACCTGCAACTGTCAGTCAACTGTATCTTTTGAGAACTGAACAATGGGATCTTTTTGGATTTTTCCTAACCCCAAATTGTGAATCTAATGCTTTAATTTATAACTCATTATATGTATGAGAATTCTACAATTTAATGTGTACTAAAAATACTATTATTCACAATCGCATCGACATTTGACACATGATGATTATTTACTTGTTTTGTGTATGTAAACAGCATGCATGAACAACCATCCTTTGTCCTTTTACTCCACTTCCTAATAATATCCTAATCCAAAAAAATAGCACCCGCTAATCCGGGGCATCAGCCTCACTCAACAAACCTTTTTTGCATATGAACTAGAGAAGTATAACTACGGTTGGCCTGTGTCATAAATGTCATAAATGTCTGCTGACAAATATGACATATTTGTCCGCGTGTACCACCCTAAAAATGCTTGACATTTATCAAAAATGTCCATTTTGACAAATTGACAAATATGACATAAATGTCATAAATGTCCACACATAAAACACGAAAACAGAGACATTTTTATGTCCAAATGGCAATTTTTGTAACCCAAATACTACATTTTAGTGTTGGAGCGGGGTGTTCCATGTATTTTAGTTGTTTGTACGTTTGTTTTTACATTCCGAAGGTCAATAAACACAACGCAAACATCGCAACTTCAATTTTTCACAACAAATAACATTAAACAGCTGACCAATAATGCTTTAAATGTCATAAATGTCGAAAATGTCCGTCATATTTGTCAATTTGACACAATTTTTTGGAATGTGTCCTAAATTGACATTTATGACATAAATGTCTTAAATGGACACAAAATAAATGTCATGACACAAAAGTGCTTGACATTTAAATCGGCCAACCCTAGTTAAAAGGCGTTAAAATTAATAGTTACTTTGTAAGAGAAATGGAAAATCTACCAGCACCCAAGATTTTACTGCATCCTAAACAAATGAATGGCAATTTCCAAATTTATTATTCCGTTCTCTGTAACGATTACTGCAATCAAGATTCCAGCACTGGACAAGTTACTACCCAGTTTTTGTTAAAACTTAGTAAACCTTTCGTGTTTTTTAGGACGTACTTTCGAATATCGTATGGGAGAAAGCTAAAAGCTCGGGTTTCCCTGCGGAGTACTAAATATTTCAACGCAAAGGTTCACGGTAGAGATAGAGAAGCCTGTGTTAGGTTGCTTTTCATATCATTAGATTTTCGGTTTTGCAACGAGAAAATCATGTCTGCAATATTGCTTGCGAGACACCATAACATGTCAGTACAAATATATTCGAGTAAGGGACCCGAAAAAAGAATTGCTATCCATCACAAATCCGAACAATTTATCGTAAACGACAATTTTCACTTGTCGTATTCCTCAAAATGGACTGAAATATTTTCACTGAAATTTTCGAGAGTTGTTGCAAAATATTTGTTGTACTGCAAACAAACGACAAAAGAAGAGAATTCTGGTACCGTCGATTTTTCTGTTTGGACTAACCCATTTTCGTTAGACATTTGGATCTATATTTTGTTAACGTTTGTGTTTCTTGCGTTGCTTATGAAGCAATCAAATTTGCCTTCAAGTTTTGTTGAAACACTTGTAGACATGATTGGACAGTTCGTAGGAAATTCCAATTCATCTTGCACAGCAAACATTATATTCTTAATAATACTTCGATTCTTTGGATACCTTACTTGCAGTTTATACGGAAATGGTATTACAAGTATTTTGACAGTGCCGACTTCTCCAGTGTCGTACAGCTCAATCAACGATATCCTGAGTGATAGGTATAAAATTTTGTGGAACAGTCACACAAGTCCCTGGGCAAGTCACCAACATGATTTCCGTATTCGAGGTCTTGAAAGCATTCTCAATAAAAGTTTTGTCAGTGAATCAAAAATAGGTTCAAAATCCAAAGTTATTAGGAAAGTTTTGCGGAAGAAATATGTGCGTCGAGTGGATAAAGATTTGTTGGATGAAGCATTACTAATACTAAAAAAAGCTATGAAACGTTCAAAGAGGAAAGTTAGTAAATGTTATGTTTTGCCTGAAACATTATCCAATTATCACAGGTATTTCGAAGTGTTCACTGTGAATAAGTATTGGTTAATGCAAACGTATTCGAGAATTGTTGAGAGTGGAATGCCGGAAATGTGGAATTCCTGGGCCACTCTAACGAATCGGTATCATAGAAAATATGAAATTGACTACGATCATTTGAAGGCAGTAATACAGGAAATTGAACAAGTAGAATTACCAAGTTTTCTTGCTGCTGTCATTTTAATGTCTGTAGGTTTTGGAGTTGGCACGATGTTTTTGATATTAGAGATTGTTGGGAATTACAATTCTGTAGAGATTTTCTATGGAATTATTAAGAAAACAAATATAAAAGCGATCATAACACAGCCTGCATACAGTGCATATAAGAAATGTGTTGTAATTTTATGTCAATTTATTACTAATCTAAAAAAGTTAGTTTAAAACGAACAATGTAAATAAATCAATAATTACAGAACTAGTGACCAATATGGCAAAACATGCTTTTTTTAATCCTTCAGGTTTAAAGGTAATTTTTAATTGCAAAAACATTCAACTATTTTCCTTTTTCTATATGTGGCACTCATTTATTCATGCACTCATGACAGTTATTACAATAACTGTGAGTTTCGATAATGCATCCATGAGTGCAAATTTTTAATACTTCAATAATAATAATAATAATATTAAGGACTGCTAAAACATTTAAATATTATTATATTTATGTAAAACTGATTGTGTAAAATAAAATAAAAATGGATTTCTATAAAGTTGGTTTAATCTTCGGTATGAGTTATTTAGTTAACGGAGACAATTACGCGGACGACAAATTATTGATACCAACTGGCTCAAATATGTAGAATTAAAAGCAATTACAACATAAACGCATGCCAAAGTTTACTAAAGCTATTCTACTTACCGTAGATTCCCAATTAGACGCCGGGCTTCTAACAATACGCGCCGCTTTTTTAGTTTGTAGACGCCGGGACGTCCATTAGAGAGGGGCTCGTAAGAAACAGGGGCGTCTAAAGACAATCGTCCATTTCAAAGCTTCCATACATCTTGCATGCAAGCATGTTTGTAAGTACAAGTTTAAAAAAAATATGATACAGCATGGAAAGACTTCACTATTTATTCTGCCCTATTAGCAGCAGCAAGGAAAGGAACAAAAGAGAAAATTCTCATGCAGTCGATTTTTCTGTTTGGACTAACTCTTCTTCCGTAGACATTTGGGTCGATATTTTGTTCTTATTTTTATTTCTTGCGATGTTTATTAAGCAATCAAATCTGTCTTTAAATTTCCTTAAAACTCTTGCGGACATGGTTGCACAATTTGTTGGAAATTCCATTTGGTCTCAAACAAAAAATATCAAACTCTTTATAGTTCTTCGACTATTTGGATTCTTTTGTTGTTGCTTGTACGGAAATGGAATTACAAGCATTCTGACAGTGCCGTCTTTACCAATACCGTACAACTCTATCAACGAAATGCTAAATGATGACTATAAGATTTTGTGGAACAGTCGAACAGGTCGGTGGAAAAATTCCATGGATGAGTCATCAACATGATTTCCGTGCTCAAGGACTAGAAAATCTTCTCAATCAAAGTTTTGTAAATGAATGAGACATAGGTTTAAAGTCGAAAGATTAGAATGAAGTTTTGCGGAAAAAGTATGTACGTCGAGTGGATAACGATGTTCTGAATGAAGTGATATTGAACCAAGAAGTGGCTTTGGAACGTATGGGTATGAAAAGGGGGAAATGTTTTATTTTGCTTGAAACGTTGTCCAGTTTCCATATGTATTTTGAAGTGTTTACTGTGAATAAGTATTGGTTAGTTGAGACGTACGAAAGGATTTTTGAGAGTGGAATGCCGGAAATGTGGAATTGACCTCTCTGATAAATCGGTATTATGAAAGGTTAAAAATCGACTACGATCATTTAATGGCAACAATGAAGCCGGTGGAACAAGTGGAATTAACAAATTTTCTTGCTGCTCTGATCCTAATGTCTGTAGTGTTCTCAATAAGTGCGGTATGCTTGGTTGTTGAAGTTGCTGGGAATTGGAAGTTTAGTACAGTTGACATTTTAAATAGAATATTTAAAAATACGAATATAAGGGTTATCATAGTTAAGCCTGCGAACTCTATATAAGTATTTGTCAATATATATCTATTCGGAAAATACAACTACTTCAGAAACTAGTAAATTTATACAACAAATAATAATGCTATGTAAATATTAGCGAATGCCGCATTATGTCATCGTTAAGCGTCATTTTGAGCATTTGAGCTTTTCTCATAAGACAAAATGGAAACACTAAAATTCAAAAGAGGTCAATACTTGCATTGTTTTCTGTCAGTTTATTGTGGTGATTTTCCAAATATTTGAATTGTTTTTAGTCAATAACTATAAAGGTTGGTAGAAAACAAATAATATAAAGTCATTGTCATTTTGCTTACTGGCTGACTTTGTACATACCAATTAATAGAAATTATACTCGTAAGCATTGCAATCACTAGTTTACTTATAAGAGTTACTTATTTCATAACAATTAGATAGAAGATATAGCTATGGTATTAAAGGGGCATCCATATTTAACGAAAAAGATCCACTATTTAAAATATGCATGCTTGTAATGACAAATACCACAAATTTAATGTTCTTGCAAAAAGCGATTAAATAAAGTTAGTGGTTTTACGTGCACATTCCAAAACTTGTCTACTTATTTTAAGCTAATCCACTTACGATCATTACTTTAAAAACTCAAATAAAAATTGTAATTTAAGTTTAAAATGTTTTACAACTCTGCCTATCAATTAAGTTCAATTAACATGCTGATACTGGCGTATGCGACGTATAAACAAGTATCAATCTAAAAAATACTTGATTATAGAGTGTAAACATTCCTGATATACAACGAAATTTCCAGAATAGTTTTTGTGAGCTTAATTTGCTCTCATTATACAAAAGACAAGCATAATTATCTTGCATTGGCACGCCGTCAAGATTAGGGGTTGTTTTCAAGTGATGAAATACCACTACAGAATTGCCGACAGCATTGGCGGATGCTTTATTGTAGTGGCCTTAAATTCACACAGTCTTTAAAATAAAATGTTCAGTATTAATTAAAAGACAAGCAAGAACCTTCGAAAATTGCAGCTTTACCTGCGCAAGAATATCACAAGAAGTGGGGAGCATGGTCGTTGGTATTACCAGTTCAGGCTCTATTCAGAAAATACCTGCTCCTATTCAAAAGCTCTTATCTTTATCTAGATCGGGATATGTACATCAGCTTAACTTAGGTAGTCGTCTATGACATAAGCGTTGTCAAAAGCTGGGCAAACATACACACTGCAAATCCCTTCGTATGTATTTGTAATAATCTGTAAAATATAGTTTTAACAGTTTTAGTTTCTTCATGTCTGAATATTTTACAGCAATCAATATCGAAAAATGATCAAAATGTTATCAGAAGTTTAGTTGTTATCAATTTAGGAAAGAAAAAGAATTTCGTAACATTTGTAAATTACGAACTTCTCGTGAAAACCGACAAGTTTAAAGCCTTTTACAAAGAGAAGCACATCATTAACTGCACGAAACAGTATTCATAAAGCTCATATCTTTGATCAGTTTAAATAATTGTAGTTTTTAAAAATTGTTTTGGGTATTAGAAAACACACACGTATTCAAAAAAGTTATATTCTAAACTCAGCTTAGCTGGCTTCAAACCCTCTTGTATTAATGCCAATTATAATCGGGAAACTGCCAACATAATTGTTTTGAACCAAATAACAAATATTTGTGGTAAATTTTCTGTGAAGTACATTCTCAGAGCTGTATATGCTGAACAAAATCTAGCATAGTGTATGACATAAACTACTATTTGCGTAAGCAAAGACTTCTACCTTGATAGAAATATAAAGTAGCCAACTGTAGTAGAAAGTAGAAATTAAAACTAGCCGATTTGGCATTATTGTGCGGGCTCATAAATATTTGTTTTGTTGAATTAATTAATGTTTTTAGTGGTATATGTATAAAATATGAAGCACACAGTCGAGCTTGGGTATCCATCTAATTGAAACACAACATATACCATAACATATACAGTTCCAATGCAAAATTCACACAAAACTAAATATGTGTACATATAAGACTACATTATCGCAAACTGCACAGGAGCAGGAAGTATAATTATTCTAGTGACAACAGGTTCAATTTAAGTTACATAAAAAAGCAAATAAAATGATTTTTCATGTGCAAATAAAGTTTTTGATTTGGACAACTTTATTCAGTAGTACTCGAGCTAGTGATCTTAGACACAAATTTGACACAATATTTTGTTACCTTTTAAATTCGATGACTAAAATATCTGAAGTGGTTTTTATAAACGCAACAGCTCCCACACAATGTGAGCAAATTTTTAACGCACCTCCTTATGTAATTTTTATAAGGATTGAACAGCAAATAAATCTCAAATTCCCGACCAAACATATTCAACAAAATCGAATAGTTTCTAGCCCACTTCAAGACAGACAAGAACAGAAGCTTTTCTTCCCCATATTTTACAAAGTATTAAGGACTCCGTTTACTATGTTCGTATTTGGAACCTTCAAAGCACTAAAAGGCATGCAAATTGGTCGATTCTTTATAAAAGAAATGGAAAACCTACCAGCACCCAAAGTTTTGTTGTATCCCAAACAAAGAAATGGTAAATTTTCAGTTTACTATTCAATTCTTTGTAATGATTATTGTAATCAATATTCCAGCATTGGTCTAGTAACTACTCAATTTTTACTTCAACTTGGTAAACCTTACGAGTTTTTTAGGATGTACTTTCGAGTATCACATGAGAGTATTATAAAAGCTCTAATTTACGTAAGAAAAGCTAAATATTTCCACCCAAATGTTTACGGTAATGACAGAGAAGCATGTGCTAGATTGCTTTTTACATCACTAGATTTCCGATATTGCAACACACAAATCATGTCTACAATATTGCTTGCAAGGCATCACAACCTCTCTTTACAAATATTTTCGAACAGTCAACCCGAAAGAGGACAAGTGAACAAAGACAGATCCGAACAATTTATAGTAAACGACAATTTTCACTTGACATATTTCATAATCAAGGTTGAAAAAATGTCAATGAAATTTTCGAGAATGATTGCTAAACATTTGTTGTACTGTAAGCAATCGAAAACAGGGGAGAATTCTCAAACTGTCGATTTTTTAATGTGGACTAGTCCGTTCTCAGAGGACACTTGGATCTCTGTTTTACTAACTTTTATATTTTTTGCTTTGTTTGTAAAGCAATCTAATTTGTCTTTAAGTTTTGTTAAGACACTTGTCGACATGATTGGGATATTTGTTGGGAATTCTTTGTCCCCTCGCATAGAAAGCATCAAATTGTTTATAATTCTTCGAGTCTTTGGATATCTCATTTGCAGCTTTTATGAAAACGGAATTGGGAGCATTTTGACTGTTCCGGCTTCTCCAATATCGTACAACTCGATCGACGAACTACTAAATGATGGATACAAGATTTTGTGGAGCAGTCGAAAAAGTCCCTGGATTATTCACCAACACGACTTCCGTATTCGAGGGTTAGAAAATATCCTCAATCTGAGTTTTGTAAATGAAGTAGAGATAGGCTCAAAATCGAAAGTTTATACTGAAGTTTTGCAGAAAAAGTATGCACGTCGAGTGGATAACGATGTTCTAAATGAAGCGCTGCTAAAGCAGTACGAGGCAATGAACAGTTTGAGGAGGAAAGGTAGCAAATGTTTTATTTTGCCAGAAACGTTAACCAATATACACATGTATTTTGAAGTGTTTACTGTAAATAAGTATTGGTTAGTGGAAACGTACTCAAGAATTTTTGAGAGTGGAATGCCAGAAATGTGGAATTCCTGGGCATCTCTGACAAACCGGTATTATAACAGGTATCAAATCGATTATGATCATTTAAAAACAAAGCTACAGCCAATGGAACAGGTAGAATTGTCAAGTTTTTTTGCTGTGCTCATCTTTATATCAGTAGGTTTTGTATTGAGCACGGTGTCTTTAATCGTTGAAGTTGTTTGGAAGTACAGTACTATAGGCCTTTTATTGGATAGAATGTTTGAGAAAGCAAAAGCAAGTGTTATCCTAGTTAAATCTTCATACTCTGCATTGGTACATATAAGTAGCAAAATTCTAAATAAATGGTAATTAAAATTAAGAGATTAAAATTAAATTGATTTTAAATCAACATCCACGAAACATAGATTACAATGATGACGTATTATGTGTGTATACAAAAGTCTCTATGGGTATTTTGAGTTGCACGCTAGTCATAAATTGTTTTGTAAAATTAACTAAACTGTAAATAAAATGTAAATGTAATTTAAAATGGCAGTTACAGCAGCCAGCTGGTTTTAGCAATTATTTTCTATAAAGTTTACAAATTTAGCAAACCTATAATTTAGTAGATCCTTATAAATGTGGTAGTATTTGGATATATTCAAACACAGAATGCAATGGAGTCAAAATAGTTTCATGAAGCTTTGAGAGGAAAAACAATTAAAAAAAACATTATATCTGATAAAAACGGTTAAGAAGCTTAAAGGAGAGAAAAAAAATAATAAATACACATTATATGTAAATAATAGGTTGTTTTATAAAAGATAAACTGTTAATTTAGCATACAGTATATCGCAAAAAATATTTTTTGAAGGTAAGATAATAAACTTTTGTTAAATTACTGATCATTGTAAAACCCCATATAATTTTTGTCTAATAATTTAAGAGAATTTAAATAAAAGTGAACGTTCACTATTATGCTTCTGCAGGCTTTTAAGAAGTTTTTTTTATTTAAAAATGTACGAAACTGCTTGCGAGGCTAAAAAACAAAAATTTTAATGTCCTGCATGGGTATGTAATTACCTTAAAGGGATCTTTTTACGCGGTTAAAAAGTATCTTATCTGGAATATTTGCAACAATCTATCATGACCAAGCATTATTCGTGGATTACTAATGTGATTGCATCAATATTTGCTTAAAAACAAAATTTACTTACATATTATTTCTACATTTCGTACGTCCTTCAACGAAACACAAAAGGAAAATTACCAGCAAAAAAATGTTTAAATAATTTGTATTTCACCTAGCGGTTGTGTGCACTAAAACGTGTGTAGGAAATTAAAGTTTTAGCTATAAAACCATTCGTGCCACAAAACAATTTCAATACTATTTACTTTCCGGTGAGGACCTCTTTCGGAATTCGAGAAATAAGTATTTGTTTTAGACTGACTGTTGAGAATTTTTCTATTTTCAGCATTAGTTTTTTCTAATTAGCATAAAATGATTTACTTTGGGCAAGTAAACTTCCTCATAGTCACAAGTTTAGCGCCTAGTATTCTAGCGAGCAGTTTTGAAAAAAGTATTGACAAAATATTTTGTCAATTCTTAACGCTATTGCCCAACATAACTGGAATAGTTTTTTTAAACGCAACGCTTCCCCTTCAATGCCAATCGACTTACAGCAAATCTCCCTACATGACACTTGGGAAACTTGAGCAGCAAATTGATCTTCAGTTTCTTCAAAAACATATTGCACCAAATCGTCTCGTTTTTAGCCCACTTCAAGATAAACAAATTCAGAAACTATCATTATCTATATATTATAATGCAGCAAGGAGTCCCTTTACCATGCTAATATGTACCAGTTCTAAAGAACTAAATGATATTAATATTGATCGTTACTTTATCAAAGAAATCGAAAACTTACCTGCACTCAAGGTTTTGTTGTATCCCAAACATATAAACGGTAATTTCCAAGTTTATTATTCTATACATTGTAACGATTACTGCAACCAAGATTACAATATTGGAAAAGTCACTACACCGTTTTTACTTTTAGTTAGTAAGCCATACGAATTTTTTAGGCTCCACTTTCGAATATCATATGGAAGAAAACTTAAAGGTCTCGTTTACATACGAAAAACTAAATATTTAAACCCAGGAGTTTACCGTAGTGAAAGAGAAGCTTGTACTAGATGGCTTTATAAATCATTAAGTTTCCGGTTTTGCAATAAACAAATCATGTCTTCACTGTTGCTTGCAAAGCATCACAACATGTCGCTACGAATATTTGCGAACAACAAGTTCGAAAGAGATCAAGTAAACAAAGGAAGATCAGAACAATATCTTGTAAACGACAATTTTCGCTTGACATATTCCATAAACAAGATTAAAACATTGTCAGTGAAATTTTCAAGAGTTCTTGCAAAACACTTGCTGTACTGCAAGCAAACTGAGAAAGAACAAAAATCTCACACAATAGATTTTTTTGTTTGGACTAATCCATTTTCAGTAGACATTTGGGTCTTAGTTTTCTTAACGTTTATAATTCTTGCGTTGTTTATAAAACAGTCAAACTTGTCCTTGAATTTTATTACGACAATTGTGGATATGACTGGACAATTTATTGGAAATTCTATTTGGTCTCAAACAGAAAACATCAAATTCTTTATATTTCTTCGAATATTTGGATTCTTTTGTTGTTGCTTGTACGGAAATGGAATCACAAGCATTCTTACAGTGCCAATGTCTCCAGTACCGTACCAATCTATCAATGAAACTTTAAATGATGACTATAAGATTTTGTGGAACAGTCGAACAAGCCCTTGGATAAGTCACCAACATGATTTTCGTGTTCGAGGCTTGGAAAGTGTCCTCAATCAAAGTTTTGTTAATGAATCAGAGATAGGTTCAAAGTCTAAAGTTTATACTGTGATTTTGCAGAAAAAGTATGTACGTCGAGTGGATAACGATGTTCTGGATGAAGCGTTATTAAAGCAACACCAGGCTATAAACAGCACAAGAAAGAAAGGTGTTAAATGTTATATTTTGCCAGAAACGCTTTCCAACGTACACACGTACTTTGAAGTGTTTACTGTAAACAAGTATTGGTTAGTGGAAACATATTCAAGAATTGTTGAGAGTGGAATGCCGGAAATGTGGAATTCCTGGGCCTCTCTGGCAAATCGGTATCATAGAAAATATAAAATAGACTACAATCATTTAAAGGCAAAGATACAAGATATGGAACAAGTGGAACTACCAAGTTTTCTTGCTGCTCTTATCCTAATGTCTACTGGTTTTACAGTTAGTGCAGTATGTTTGATTGTTGAAGTTGTCGGGAAAGGGGAGTACAATACAGTAGGTATTTTAAATGGAATATTTAAGAAAACAAATATAAGGGTTATTCTAGTAGAGCCAGCCTAGTCTGCATGGACAAATAATAACTTAATTTTTTATATAATTTTAAGTTAAGTGAAATTTGAAGGATTATAAGAACGTTTTAAAACTCCTTATGATATATTAAAAGTTATGCAAAGAGGAAAACAAATAACCTTAATTTTTTAAATAATATACTTACAAAAAGTAAAGACATTGGTACTAGGGCGGATTTTGCTTAATTGAATCATGCAAATGTTCGAACCGTCAAAAACAAAATAGTTTGAAAACTTAAATCACGTTCTCGATATATGACAGTACACTTTGATGGTTTTGATTCGAGCAAATTCCTAGCGAAAATCAGGATATCCGCCGTAATTGTCAATGAAGAAGGGCGACATTTAAAAACTTAAAGGTTATCTACGATAAGTATATTTCAGGGCATTTTGTAATTACAGAACAATTGGGAGTAACAGGTTAAATGCACGGTCAACTAGTATTTTTTTCAACCAAACATACATTCTTTTGTAAATTAAACAATTTCAAAAATTGTGTTTTATTTAATAGTATATTTGGGTCTTACTAGAACCCACACCTAGCTCACCCCCACCCGTTATACAAAGCCATTTCCCACACCCACCGCGACACCTTCACCCACCGAAACACCCACCCATCCCGACAATTCACACCAACCCAAAACCCATCCCCAACACCCACCCCCAAATAGTAGGTGTCTGTTCGCCAAAAATGTTTTATCAAGCTATGAAAAGCTTTAATGGGAGCAAAGGGGAAAAATAAACACACAAAACATGCAAACAATTAATTGTTTTTATTTTTTATATAAGGTAAACTGCTTGTTCAGCATTCAGCAAAAATTATTTTTCCCGACAGAGTAATATTGTCATAACGGTACTAATAATTATAAAACCTCAAACCAGCAGCAATTAAAAGTTTGGTCAAATTATTTTAGAAACTGAATAAAAGTAAACTTTCACTAATATGCTACTTCAGGTTTAATGGAGGTTTCTAATTGGAAATGTACGAAACTACTTGCTACACAGCAACAATTATATGTCATGTACGGCCACAAAAGATTTGTTGCATCAATTTTTGTTTATGTAACAAAAATAAAGTGTATATTTTTTGTACGTTGCGTAATTCTTGCAACGACACACACAAGGCAAATTCCTGACAAAAAAAAAACGTTTAAAATAATTGCAATTCACCAAGCGGTTATGTGCACCAAAAACGTGTACACAAAACTAATATCTTTTTCATTTTACCTTTAAAACTTCACTTGCTTCAAAACAAGGTCAGAACCATTCACTTTTCCTTAAGCAAATTTCTTAGGAAGCTTTGGAAAATTAATATTTGTTTGACACTTACTGTTCAGAATTGGCTCTGTGTAAAATGATTTACTGCAGGAATGTAAACTTCCTGATAGTCACAAGTTTAGTACCTAGTATTCCAGCTAATATCTTTGACAAACAAAAAGATGGACATAATATTTTGTCAGCTTTTAACTTTAATTCCTAAAATATCTGAAGTGGTTTTTCTAAACGTAACGCTGCCCCAGCACTGTAAACCAACTTATAGTGAATCTCCTTATCTGATAATTAAAAAATTTGAACTGCAAATTAATTTTAACTTTATTAAAAAATACGTTCAACAAAATCGACTAGTTATTAGCCCACTTCAAGAAAAACAAGATCAAAAACTATTCATATCCACATATTATAATGCATCAAAAACTCCGTTCACCTTGCTAATATGTACCACATCCAAAGAACTGAAAGGTGTCGATATTGATCGCTACTTTATAAGAGAAATTGAAAACTTGCCAGTTCTACAGGTTTTGTTGTACCCCAAAACAATAAATCATAAATTCCAAATTTATTATTCTGTTCTTTGTAACGACTACTGCAACCAAGATTTCAGTTATGGAAGAGTCACTACACAGTTTTTACTCCATCTTAGTAAAGCTCAGAACTTTTTTAGGTTCCACTTTCGAGTATCACATGGGGGAAAAGTAAAAGCTCTAATTCACTTGCGGCAACTTAAATATTTCAACCCATAGGTTTATGGTAATGACAGGGAAGCATGTGTTAGATTACTTTTTACATCACTAGATTTTCGGTTTCGCAGCACACAAATTATATCGTCGATATTAGTTGCAAAACAGCACAATATTTCACTACGAATATTTTCGTACAAGTTTGAAAGCGGACACGTTAACAAACACATATCGGAACAGTTTATCTTAAACGACAATTATTGTTTCTCGTATTCAGCAAAATCGATAGAAAGACTGTCAATGAAGTTTTCAAGAGTCATTGCAAAACATTTATTGTATTGTAGAAAATCAAAACACGAAGAAAATTCTCATACTATCGATTTTTCTGTTTGGACTAACCCATTTTCAGTGGAAATTTGGGTCTTGATTTTGTCAACGTTTTTAATTTTTGCTCTGTTTATAAAGCAATCAAATGTTTCTTTAAATTTCATTAAAACTCTTGTGGAAATGGTTGGACAATTCGTTGGAAATTCCATTTCATCTCATACAAAAGATATCAAATTCTTTTTAGTTCTTCAAATCTTTGGGTATCTTATTTGTTGCTTGTACGGAAATGGAATTACAAGCATTCACACAGTTCCAATTTTTACAATACCGTACAATTCTATCAGCGAAATTTTAAATAATGGCTACAAGATTTTGTGGAACTGTCAAGCAAGTTCTTGGATGAGTCACAATCATGACCTCCGTGTTCGAGGCTTGGAAACTATTTTTAATCAAAGTTTTGTAAATGAATCAGAAATAGGTTCTAAATCTAAAATTTTGTCAAAAGTTTTGCGAAAGCAGTATATACGCCGAGTGAATAACGATATCTTGAATGAGGTTTTGTTGGAACAAGAAGTAGCTATGGAACGTATGAGTAAGAAAAGTAGTAAATGCTATATTTTGCCAGAAACGCTATGCAACATTCATGTGTATTTCGAAGTCTTTACTTTAAATCAGTACTGGTTAGTGGAAACTTACTCGAGAATTTTTGAAAGTGTAATGACAGAAATGTGGGATTCATGGGCCTCACTGATGTATCGATATCATAAAAAGTTTGACATTGACTACGACCATTTAAAGACAACGATAAAGCCAATGGAACAAGTGGAATTATCAAGTTTTTTTGCTGCTCTGATTATGATGTCTATAACTTTTGTATTAAGCACTGTATGTTTTCTTGTTGAAGTTGCTGGTGATTGGAAGTACAATACAGTAGCCATTTTAAATGTAATATTTAAGAATATGAATATAAGGGTTATCATAGTTGAGCCTGCATGCTCTGTATAAGTACGTTTTAGACAAGTATGAATACATACCTAATATGTATATAACATATAACCAGTACAAAATGTATCACTTGTTCTCATTTTCAGACTTTGAAAAGTCAGTAATGTTTCAATTTGGCTATACTTCATATAAACAAATATTTTAATAATTAATAATTAATATTGGGAGCAATTAGATTTGCTTGACTATACTTTGTGTTTACGTCGACATGTATTTGGGTAGTTATCGAAAAAGACAAAAATAAAAGTTTTGTGATTATACGAACTAAAACTAAAGTGAAATTGAGATTAAAATTTTACTTTATAAGTTTGACTATGATAAAGCTTGACATATTGAATTATAGAAAGCAAACACGCTTGATGCATGATAATGATAAGTATGCCGACGAAATATCCATTTAAACGGTTTTAGTTTCTTCATATCTGAATATTTTGTAATAACCAACTGTGGCTAAATGCCATCGGTCCGTTAGTTGCTATCAATTTATGTAAGAAACACAATTTCGTAATATTTGTAAATTACAAGTTTCTCGTGGCAACCGAAAAGTTTAAAGCCTTTTCCGAAGAGAGATAAGGAATTACCTGCACGAAACAGTATCTACATAACTCATATCTCAGATCAGTTTAAAATAATTGAAGTTTTTAGAAGTTGTTTTGTGCATTAGGAAACAAGCATGTATTTGGAAAAATTATATTCTGAACAGTGCTTAGCTGGCTTCAAAACCTCTTGATTTTATGTCAATTATAATCGGGAAACTGCCTACATATTTATTTTAAACAAAACCACAAGTATTTGGGATAAATTTTGTGTGAAATATTTTCTCAGAGCGGTATTTGCTGAACATTATCTAGCATAGGATATGACATAAACTGATCCATTTGCCAATAAGGACTTTTTAGAAATAAAAAGTAATCCAAACTTTCCAATTTGGCACTACTGTGCGTGCTCACTAGTATTTGCTATGTTGAATTATTTACTGTTTT
>JAQIXW010000770.1:0-24871 GCA_034700685.1 Willowsia buskii
GTTGATGGAGTACTTTAGTCGCCCCCCTCTTTTACCCGCCCCCCTTTAATAAGCGCCCCGGCGTTTACTGACTAAAAGATCGACGGAGTACAATAGTCGCCCCGGCGCTTATACCAGATTTTACGGTACTTCATATAGAATGGAATCTACAGCATTTCCAATTATATAAAGATGTAACATGTAAGCACACACAACCAGTCACAACGTATGACGACAAATATGTCATCTTAAATGTAGGTAGTATAGTCAACGTATATAAATTGCTATAAAATAATTGAAACAATTTCAAAAAGGAGAACAAAGACTACTATACACAAATGTTTAGGAGACAAAGTGCATAGTTTTATTTATTGCCCTTTTCAACTGCATTTTCTTATCATAGGTACACATCTCGTGCAAGGATGATTATGTACACACATACGAATATGTAGACAGAATAAATAAATAAATGAACAATAAACAGTTACAAATATTATTTGTGCATTTTTAGGTACACATGCCAAAAACACTGCCAAAAGGGAATGAATATTATGTACTGCACTTTTACATGTGTACCTAACAACACATGTACATATATTTTTATGCAGTGGGGGGAGAGAAAGGAGACCAAGAAAGAGTTACATTTTCTGTCTGCGTCTTTGTTCATACGATTAATAATGTTGCACTCTGCTTTGTCGTCCATCCTTATCGTCTTCATCAACCACACACACACACACACACACACCGACGTTAAACGTGTAAATTTCATTTAATGTTGTTTTTGAACTACTCTCGCCTACTTTACTTTGATCATCTTACTATGACGACGGTATAAGGAGAATAATAATGCTGATGAATTGCAGTGCAACTAGTGCAGTTATTGTTGTTTACGATACTGGTTTTTCTAACTTTATTACGCACAATTTCATTATTACACCCTACTACCCTGCCTGTAGCTAAAAGTGAGTAGTATAAGTTACGGAGGGAAAAGAGACGACGATTGAATGGCTAATTACTGTAATCATTCGTGTACTGTTTGTGGCAAATGGCGTGTTTCTAGAGTGGCAGAATTTTAAAAAAAATAAAAGCCTAAAAGAAACTGGTCACACCAGAACGAAAAATAAGAAAACGAAATTCTTGATACGCGATTTCAATGATTGTTTGTGATGTCACTTTTTATGCATATTATGGTTTATGGTTAATATAGTTCCACGAGCCAACTGTGCAACTGTTGTTAAATTGATTATAAGAGAATGCGCTTTCTTTTTAAATGAAAGAGCATAGATGCATAAAAATGTATTTGCATGTAGGAGATCATCCAATTTTATGTTCGTCGAATATCGGCTATAAATTCAAAATCAATCAGTGTCCCCAGACAGAATATTATAGAGAGCGACCTTTTTAATGCAGTTGATAATGATGCCGTTGATGCTGTTTTGCTGTTGCTAAACTTGTTTTGCTAAGAAGGGAATGAAAACACTGTACATAGGTATTATGATGATGTAGATGTACGTTACTCACGCATAATTTTCAGGAAAGAAAAGAAGGTTAGCCAAGTACACGCCATAATAATGATGCATCGCCTTGTTGTTATTGTTGTAAATTTTTTACTCGTCTGGTGATACAACTAGTGAGGCATTTTTCAATGTAAAGCTTGTATGCGTATATAAGTTTGTTTGATTATGTGTGCATGCAGCCATTTTGGATTCATTATCTTTTGCAGTGAACTAAAAAAGGATGTGAAGAATGATGATGATTTTGTTGATATGATATTGATGAATAATATCTCTCCGACTTGGCTGGGAGTTGAGTTGTGTAAAAGGAGCTCAGCAGACTTGATCGAGACTGGGTGCTATGTGCACTCGCCTCACACACAGGTTTGTTCACTACTATCAAGTAGTAGTAGTAGATTGTATTACAATTTACATCAATACTATTACGCTTCTTAACATTCACGTGCACACGCTAATAAATCATTTTGATGATGGCGGCCGGACGGGATTTTTATTTTGGTTTCCTCCAACTTAATTGTATGCAGATGTGAATGCAATTCTCATCATGAGCATCAAATCTAATTCAACACTATAATTATCATAGCATGGTATGATGAAAATTCTTAGTTGATTTTTATCAAGGTGCATTGGAGCTGATTGTAAGCAGTTGTAAATGATGCGGTAATAATATACCTAGCTTGAAATATTTTCATTGTTTGCGTATTTTTTATTTATTTTAGAGTGATACCCCTTTTATTCAAGAATAAAGTATAAAATGGTCGTACAAATATAATTATAGTTATATTCGAAATACATGCGCACAAGTAAAAACAAACATTATAAATCATCATCAGACCAGCCCCGACAAAATTCTATAAAGCATATAGCTTCTGTGCTCTCACAATTAACAATTTTAATTTAACAATATGTATGGTATGAGTAATGAGTCTAACTACAATAAATACGATAAAACAATTTAAACATGAATTTGGCAGTCTTTGACTGTTCTTGCATGATTATCACTTCAATTTATCAAAAGAAGAAGAATAAACTAGTAGAAAACAAAGCTGGTGGCCAGTAGCCAGCAAGACAGTCTGCTGCTCTGGCTGGCAAGCTCAATGTACGCATGTATTTATTGTGGATAGCGCAACACATTCTTGTTTTCACTTAATCAATCCACTTTTTAATTACATTAACATTTTTCCAAAAAAAAAAAACAGATATTAAAGTACACACATTTACGAGCTTTGTTGCAGAATTCATGCATATTGAGTTGGATTGGAACATAGAACATGTATATTCATTAAATTAGAGCACGCACAAGCATAAAGAATGAGCTTTTAGCCAAAATAATAATGTGAGATGTGTAAGATATGAGGTGCTGACGTTTCTTTTAGTTAAGTAAACAATTACATATACAAAATGGACCAAAGTACATTGAATAAGACGCGAGTGTCGCGGACAACCAATATTTTGTACTTGCGTATTCAAGTGCTTGGCGATCTATATCTTTCCTAGTAAAAAGAATCAAGCAAGTAAACAAGTGCTAAAATTCACTTTTCTCTTGCTACTTCACTTCGCCTCTCTTCACACCATAAATGTGTTTTTGTCATTCTCTCCGAAAAGTTTTACAACTACGCATCAAATCAACAACTCTCAAGCCATTAAGACAAGAGAGCTGTTAAAAATCAACAAAGGGGAAACGTAACAATATTCAGGAATGTACATAAATTACAAGCACATCGCGCTTACTGTATTACCATGCAAAAAAGAACTAGCTACAGAGTAGAACATAATATGTATGATAAAGCAGTAGTAGTAGTAGACATTCCACATCACTGATTTATTCTCGTCTCTTCTGCCGTCGTGAACAAACATGTTAAAATTCTGCCACAAGCATAAATGCAAACGTAAACCAGATGAAGACAAGATTCGAGGAAAACAATGAAGTGGTAGTAGCAGTAGAGTAAAAGAAGTGGCAATAATGCCACCAACTGACTTTAGTATACTGCATCCCTCCGGCATATACCTATAGATGATGAAAAGTTCAGAGAATATTTACTTTGCACAAAAAGCACTTTCAGTTGTTTAAAACCTACATCTTCTCTACTATATGCATACACAAAGTACAAAGTAATAAGTATGAGGAAACATTCTGGTGCTCAATAGTGGTTTACTATTGAGTAGGCATTTTACATCTAAACCGTGAACCAACTGTACAGACAAAAAAGATTCAAGAGTTGAGTTGAGCTTTCTGTTTGTACTGTTTATTGTAAATAGTGCATTTGGGAGACTGCTGATTTTTTATATTTCTTGGCAATGTGCAATTTATTACAACAGGAAACCCCAACGAATCGAGAACCATCTAATAGAAAAAGAGGAAGACGGGAAGAAGAGCAGACAAAGGAGGCACACATTACATATTATAGCTTCTCCGGAGGTTGTCTTATCTTGCAGCAAAAGTACATTTTACAATCGAATGCAAGCATGTAGAGGGCCGTAGCATTGTGTTTGTACATGAAAAATCTTAGAAACAGAAACGAGCAAAGAAGTGAATGGAAATGGAATGGAGCTTTTTACGATGCCATTTCCTGCAAAGAGCACTGCTGCGTACATAATATTCTATATGCACTTACAACTTATCTCAACGTTTTCAATCATGCACCAAGTCGGTTCAGTAGACCCGAAACTCGGAATTAATAGGAATATATATATTGAAAAAAGGGAAAAGATACCACTATGAGGTTTTTCCATCTCAAAGATGAGTTTTGTTGGCCATTTGATATGCTTAGTAGTAAAAAAGTAAACCTGGAAAGTCTTGCACGTGTCCTAGTTTTGAGGTTTTAAAAATAAAAACCCTTCACGCTTTGAAGTACGAAAGTACAAAAGTTCATAATTTTTATGAAGAGATTGAACATTTTTTCTTAAATCTTGAAATTCCTTTCTTCGGGATGCATGATACTTCATTTTGCTTTGAAATCTGCATTAAGCTATACAAAAAATATATTATGCTGTAACTGTAACTAATCCAAGCTAGTAAGGAAGAGGAAGGAAAGGTTATGTCGATTTTGGTTATGGGACTTTTCACCTAACACTGCATAGCACTGTCCAGTGAGATTTATAAGAGATTGAGAAATAGTCACAAATTAAAATAATGGTAAGGTTTTTTCTTAAAGGAAAGCATAATGCGAGACATTAAGTGCACAGATCATTTGCAAATCTTTAGTGCTCAGTTTTATGGTATTTAGTGTTATTTTGAACCTGTGTATGTTCGTGCATATATCGAATGTTAATCATCGTCACGAATACAAATCCATAAATTAACTTGTTATGCTTAAACCCTCATTTTGTATCATCGTTGTTGTCACCATTTATAAATTTAGGCTGATACAAACTTCATTTATTACCTTTTTACTCGAGTGCTCGGATGCATTAACGTAATATTACCTCAACTAGCTCATACATACAGTATTCTTGTGTTTTTCCACAGCAGTGTAGATGGTTTTTTTTGCATCAAGTAAACAGACAACTTGAAGTAAAGCAACCCATCCTATATCATCTCTAGCGTACACTGAAGCGTTCTGCAAAGCTTGTGGATCGGCTCTATCTTTACTTTGGGGGAGAGAAAACTGCATTTTATGGCAAAGAAAGAGAATAGACAGAACAAACTTCTATTCTGAAAAAAAGTAACGAGCAACACAGACGGATTGCTCATGTTTCAAGTACCTAAGAGATTTTGGTACAGCCCCGTCCGACATACTTTCTGTGTGGAAACAAGTTACGAAGGCCGTCAGTCGCTCGGTCAGACCACCATACTACACCCAACCAACCACCATAACATTTTATATACCTATAATATTATGGTAATGGTGTAACTCCACTGCCTCATTCCCTACACACTAGCACCAGTTTTGCTTCTTATTTTTTCTCTCTCTCACACGATGCTGTAATAAGAATGCACTTTTCCTGTCATCCATATGCTCAGAACTACTTTTGCATTGCGGACACAGACGATGTTATAGAAGCAGAACTAGCCGAGAGAATAAAGAGAGGAGCTTCTCGTATTCATCGATGATGATGGTAATCGCTGCTTCCACTGTTGCTGTTACATGACATGCAAACAAAGGCAGCACATTCAATCCATGTTTCACTCACAGTATATTCTGCGTTTCTACTTTTTCGCCATACCATATTGCAATGATAATGGAACCTTTTTTTATACTGAGCTCGAAATGGAATGGTTTCTAAAGATTGCAAGCTTCAAACATAGGTATACCGGTATATTATCTATATAGGTAGTTGCTAAAATGCACATGGTATACAAGCAAATGCCTCGTTTGTAGATTCATGGCAAGCCAAATTTGTTGGCTCATTGATAAGTTGCAATTTCAAACAATTTTACGTACGTAATTTTCAAGGATAACTTCACATATGCAGCATTTTCCCCATGATTCTCAAAATTCTTGTACTTGACGAGTTTACTATCATGTGTTTAAATTTCATTTTAATCTGAACCAAAAAAAAGACAATATATTCAAAAGACACAAAATTCAAAGTGAACACGATGAATTTATAGTGTAACAATGAGCCAATGAATGTAGCTATTCCTACCCAGGTTTATAGGTATGTATGTATGTACATAATTCTACAAATACATTTTTATGTATGCTGCAAACACAAATACAAGCCTGAACTTTTTTTAGTGAATAGAGTGACGAGGATGATGAGAGGAGGTTGGCGTGCACGGTCACGCAGACTCAATGCATGTTCGCAAAATTTGGCGACTCGTTTAAGGGAAGAAGTGATTTGCGAACAACATTGTGCGATGTATTCTAGCTTGCCAAACAACAAATATCACTTCGTGGCGGCAAAAGCGGTACATAGGTATTGCAATATGCAATATATTGGTTTATGGACCACTACTAATACAACACTGTATCCAAGTCTAAATCAACTGCTGCTACAGCAATGGCTTCTTCAAAAAGTAAAATAATAATATGGATCTTGAACTGCGGAGGAGTCTTGCGCCGCATTGTCACAGGGCAGGAGTAGGTATAAATAGTCGGTAGGCAATAGTAGTGCATACTTTTAGTGATATACCCGGTCGTTGGCGTCTTTCCATCGTGTAGTTAGTCGTCTTATTTTTGAACCATGTATAGCTGGTACATTCTTTCCCTACAAATCTCTATAATTTGCACAGATATGCTGACATGAAAGGTGTACATCTAGAATGGAGTTTGGGCTTTTGAAAGAAACGAAGACGAGCTAGTGAACCAGCATGTAGCCTAGAGGAACAAATAGCATTCTATAAGCATCAAATCAGTTTTCATACATGCACGTTATTATTAAATTCATATTCTATTATATTAGCAGTGTTTGTAGGTACCTCAGATTACAGAGAAAGAGACGACGTGATAAATGTAGACATTGTTGCCGACTCAGCAGAAAAATTGTTTTCAAAGACACTTCGCATACATGAATACGTAAAGCTTACTAAGCAAGCCATCATTTTTTGAAAAATAAGGTGCCTTAGTGCCTACCAGCGTCATCACCTAACTTCAAGTACATAAATGGACATCAGCAACTGCAGACACAAAACAAGCCAACTCAGCCAACTTGTTACTTTGTTACATTGTAAAATTTTATTGTAAGTCATGTATGACTGAGATAATAATAGAGGACCCAAAGCCGATCACGCGGAGTAGGAATAGTATAAGACGATGATAAGAAAAGTCACCTTTTTATAAGCACTATATAGATTATTATGAAGTTCGAAGAATGCGTGGATAAAACTCATACCACAAAGAAGTGTATTATGGTTTTGGTCTAGTGGAAAAAAGAGAATGAAATGGCAAGAAAGAAAGGAAGATTGAAAGAGAGAGAGAGAGAGAGAATGATGAACGTTCTTTTATATGCTTATGCATCGCAGTGATTTTTCTTTCTTTTTTCACTTCATAATAGGCAAGTATTTTTGCCAAGATTGTATTCAAGATGCGAACTCATGAAAAATTCCTTGTATCAAAATAGGAGGCATAATGATCGACACTCTTCTGGTGTTGCATATATAACAGGCGTCCCAACAAAGTCTAAAAAAATATCATGGAATGACTATAACTTCTGATAATGTTAGTAGAAATAATAATAGCCCGTGCTTATCAACCGGCCGGATTCTGAATTCATCATTTTGTCTTATTATTATTGCCAGTCCTGAAAATCCGGTCTTGCCTCCAGCAGCCAAAACACATCCTTTTCTTGTTTCTTGTACCAGTTTAGTTTCATTTCAACGAAGCGGTACATGATACACTCGTTATGACTTTGCTGGCACGGAGCATTGTAGAAACTAGAAACAAGGCTATATAGTAAAGGCCGAGAAAATGCGATGTAGTATTTTTTTTAAGGAGTGATAAGAGTTTCATAACCAAATGATAATTAGTAAGCATAAAAAAGCTAAAATGTACTGAACAGTAGTAGCAATCTATTTCTACATGAGTAATAACTCAGCTATCAATATCCAAGCTTGTAGATATTACACCCATTCCATTATGGCCTTCTTTTACTACCACTGGTTTCCTTTCTCATAATCTTGATGTCTGCTCGTAATGTCTTTGCTCAGCTCGACTCATTCCCGTCTTATCATTTCAATTTCGTACATTGAAGCTTCTTTCGCTATACATTGTATTATTATTACAGCGCGTTCTGATTTAAAAGATGTTCAGAATCAATCCATATCTGAGGAAAGGAAACGCATTATACACAGATGAAAGAACATTAATGCTTAAATGCATACACGGGAAAAAACAAGTGCTTGGTTCTACGATGCTGATATAATATATGTACCTATTGTTGTACTGACTGATACTGCTCCGGTGGTATAGCTTCATCAGGATTTCAGATTTTGTTACGCCGCCATAGCTAAAATTGTATCGTACAAATACGTAATATTGAAAATAGAGTAGAAGTTAGAAAATAACAAGTTGAGTGAAGCGAGCGAGATATTTAGATGATGAAAATGATAAAGGAGATGCGAGTACATATTGCCATTTTCCCAGTGACTGTACTTCACTGAATAAAGTAATGATAAAAAAATGTGGCATGCATGCTTTTATCTTACGATTTTTATACATTTAGCAGCGTTTTATTAAAGCTGATAAAAAAAGTGTTTCTTCACTTTTCTGTTCTGTTCATCATTTCATGTCTTTCGCGTTTCGCTTCGGCTTGGATGGTCTATGGGATGAACATAAAATGGCCTGAAATCTGTATGAAGCAAGGTATTTTGCGTACGTAACCCATCTTTACATCATTTCAAAGAGTACTCAGTGTCAGATATTGTTCCCACATATATACATATCTTACATTACTCTGGAGTCTTTTAAGTAACTGATAACTGGTTCAAAAAAGAAATTAAACGCGAAATTATTGGACTCTACTATCTTGGCTACAAAACATGCATACCTAACAGAATCTATTATGGAATTATGATATATGGGAAGAATCAATATACTGTAGAATCCCAACTGGAATCCTATTAGTATTGCAACAATGGAGCTTAGAAAGTGAAAAGCACTAGAAATGAACGCGAACGTTATCACAAAACATGCATGCGAATATACTAAAAATAGATGCTATGACTTTTTGACTTTTTATTTTAAAAATTAGTTAAAAAATATCTGCCACTCAAGTGGACTGACATTTTTCAGTAAAAATTGTATTGCATAACATTATATTTTGCAAATTTGCACATAGATGTTGAAGTGAAGGTGTTTGAGGTGGCATACGTATTATAGGGTGAATACCTAAGTACACCTATTTTTGCTTTTACCATGTATGACCCACCACCACACAAAAAATGTGGACGCATTGCACGTATATACTTAAAACCCAAAAACTAAACCAACCCTTCAAGAAGCAAGGAAATATAACAAGACAAAACAACAATCAGACGAGCAAAGTGGTAGTCAGACAGAGAAGCATTGATGCTTTTAAAAATAAAAATAGGAAGACTGAGCTGATAGTATTGCAACGGGACAAGCACTATCTTTTTTGTATTTATATATATATGTATACGGTAATGCATATTATGTATGGGATCCGGCTCCACACTTTTTTCCAAAGTCCGATGCTAATACGCAAAAAGCATTCTACGACTTGCTTTTACTCGTGTTTTTGCTTCGTGATATCTGCTGCTCAGTCTGTTCAGCGAAAAGAGTCACCGTAGCGGTATCTTACAATGATGAAAGCCACAGGAATATCCTAAACCATACTGTCTCCTCTTTGAGTAAGTAAGCACGAGAGCTACGCAGTTTAGTAAAGCATTAAGAATAGGGAATACCGAATGCAGTTGCCGATCGAAACATGATTCTTCAGTCGGTTTCTGCAGAATTGGTCTACATTTATGCTGTGTATAGTAAGCAGTACGAATTAAGGTGGTGATGATGGTCGGCAGTCCAACTGGTTTTTAGTCTAATGCTAGTCTACACATGTTTAATTTTACATGTTTTCACTACTTCTCTACATCTTCTACTGCTCTGCTCCTCTTTATACATTGGCTAGACATCGTCTCTCTCCTTTCCTCCTTACTTCATATAGTACTTACGTAATCATTCTGGCCATGCATTTGAACCGTGCATGGGATTTTGGGCAGACTGCTTGCTAGTTTTGCATTCACATAAAAACACAAGTTTTCTCAGAATCAGATGGCGTATTCGGTGAACGAGGATAAGGTATGGAGAAAGTAGTGGAAATGTTTTCGTCTGCAAACTTTATGCCTACATAGGTCTACGACTACTTTAAAAACCTCATTGCAAAATGACACTGGGACCTGGGACTGGAGAAAATTGCCCATGTAATAGAGATCTAGCTGGGAATAGTAAAACTCTGAGTGCATGATAATATGTCATTAGCAAAAGCATGTTCACGTCAAGAATATTAAGTTTGCTTCTTCTGCATATGTATTAATTTTTATGAGACTTGACTCCATGAAATTTATTTGCAACAGTATGGTAGTATTAGTAAGAGAAAGCAAAACGTAGATTTATACGCTACGAAGGTGCGTACCAGTAAGGATACATTTCTTCTCTCAAGAGTGGCTTGCTTTTTTTAGAAGAAGCTTTTAGCCATTTTTTATGAATCTGGATAAAAATTTAATTGGGGTATTGCATGTGTGTATTCAAATAAAAATGTTTTCCTTTTTAGGCTTTTTATATAACGGAGAGATGAAAACACAGCATCTAAAAATTTTATTCTAATTTTCTATATTAACTTGGTGTACATTGTGCTTATTTTTGCAAAGCATACGTATGACTTATAATAAGAATAATAACTACAAGAAATTGAATAATGTCTTCACATGATATGCCAAAAATGCAAACCCATATCGTAATCTCGTCTGGATAGCGAAAACAAATTATTTTTATCCATGCTGAATTGTTGATGATCTCAATCCAATTGAATCCTTGGGCATTTCATTTATGTAGAATTCTAATTGTGTAGAATGATGGTGAGAGCAGGACAGTGACTTTTATCCATTTCAATGACATGCCACACTTGATGTGAGTGAGTGTTTTGTTAATTCGATTACAGCCTTGATTGACTGCAACTTTGATGTACATACATGTCATGCACATTTGTATGTACAGAAAGAAATCCTTTATCTTTAATATTGTATCAGTCAGTGAGGGACGATTAAGCTTGTAAATAATAATAATAAAAAAATATTTAAATAAACATATCACAACTCTCTCAAATAACAAGATAGTTACATCCTATCCCAAACCAATCCATCCACCAAACAAAAAATGAACACTCATAACCTTTTTTTGAAAAATATAATTCAAAGTTGGAGAACACATAGTTACAACCCTTGCCTACTTGTCTCCTCTCTCGCGTCTCTCACCCAGAAGCTAATTGAACAGACCATAAAAAGGATAACGTAAAAGTGTATAATATTTAATGCGCAGAGCATTCTAATTTCCTCCCAATTTACCAAAAAAAAACCACCACTCTCATTCTATATACTCCCATCTCATCATCATCGCATAATAATCTCATTCACAAACAACAGACGAGAAGCAGCAGACTCTTATGCTTGTTTGTGTATTGAAGAAGAAAAAGGAAGACAAGGAGAATTAAAGGACGGACGATCAGTCGAGTCGGACGGCAATTTTTTTGTGACGTGACTTGTTCTTCTCCTCTTTTAGAGAGAAGCTCGCACATTGAACATTTGGCTGCAAACCTGATTTTGTATTGTGTGTCTAGTCCAAAGTGTATTCTCTACATTGCTACATGACTACATATACTACTACAGATAGATAGGTCGTTATTACTCTGTTTTCTGTGAGTCGGTTCTCTTTTTCGCCTTCGTCGGTCTACTGCTTCTCTCATTCACTCGGTCGCTTCAGTTCAGTACAGATTTGGCCGCTGTAAAGTAAGCTGAAACAAGTATACATACACGCATAAAATAGAGACAGACACAGACATACAAATACAAGGAGATATAGAGAAGAAAATCATTCCTATCAGTTGTCAGTATCACAGCCGCTGCTATATGATCATTTACCACTGCTAACTTTACCCTTGTTTGCTTGTCTGCTGCTAACTAATGCACACTCATATTATAACAATCATCATCATCAGTATCTGTAGCAGACGAAGAAGGAGTCGTCGTACATAATTTGCATCATCCTCCTCACATCATCTCATCATCATCCTCCTCAGAGCAGCAGCGGCAGTAAAGGAATACCCCTCTTCTACCTAACCTAACCACATTTTTATCATTAAAATACAAAGTGTATTTATTATTATTCCTTTTCTTCTCCTTCTGGCTCGTCGTCGTTGTCTTCGAGAAGACTTTGTGGTATGGTGTGGCAGTGATGATGATGGTCACTTTTCTCATCATCAGCAGAACAACAACAGAGCCAGTCATCTCTACATGTGCATACCTTGAGAGATTCTTTTAAAAAACAATAATAATGATAATCAGCATTGTAATCTTATAACATAGTACAGACTCTGCACATACTCCTGCTAGATACATTTTTATTTCTTGGTGTTCCTCATTTTCTTCTTCAACTCTATCTTCTCTCTTCTCTCTTCATTCATATTACATTATTATCTAAATCTCTCCCTCGCTCTTGACTGACGATATATGATTGTTATTGACGGTGTACTCTTGTGCGAGTAGTGGACGCGACGAGGATAGAAGAACAAAGGCATCAGTGCAATCATAATCATCTTCACCATCACACTGACTGAGAGACTGATCTTCATTTTTCAACATAGACACCACCACCATCACCAGACACTGCCCTTCTATCTTCTCGCGTAAGTAAATGTAATCCGCACACTACTTTTAAACTGCATACCTACATAATATGATATGAAATAATATATCTTTTATGAATACCAAGCGAGCACGTTCAAAAAATGATCGTGTGGTCGCGTAGAATGATAGTAGTATACCCTCTTGCTCATCACAACATAACATATAGCATATAATATAATGTTTAAGAATACTACACAAAAATAAAAATTGTGTTTGTGTGAAGGAATGAGAGAGCCTATATGTTATTGTTACGATGAAGAGTGAGTTACATGATGCGTAATAGAACATTTTCAGAGAGTAGCTCCTCTCACACATTTTATTTATTACCACTAACTACTTTGCCGAATGAGTTAAGTAAGAAAAAGGCAAGTATAAAGTAGCAGCAATAATAACAAGAATTACCTTTGCTTTATTGTGTCGTTCTCTGTACTGAAATGTATGTGTGTTTTGTAGTAGTAAAGAGTGTAGTAGTAAGTAGCACGTCACAGCCGTCGTCTGGAGTCTAGAGTCTAGACAGACATCCTTTTTAGCACGCACAGTATGGTACACGGCTGAGAGAACTACAGACAGAAAGAGAGAAGATATAGATACACACACAGAAAATTATTTTATCTTCGTGTTAGTGCATTTAAGGTCTTCTCAGAGTTGGTAATCCTACATTAATAATAATATTGCTAACATCAAAACGCATAATTTAAAACACGAATATTTTAATACATTATGTGCATATATCTGGTTGGAAAAAAAATTATGTTGCTAGTTTTCAGTGAGTTATGAGCAGGAGAATGATTGTGTATTACGCGAATGTGGAGTGAGGATGATTATAAAAATTCAATTTACTTTTTATTTCATGTCTCATCATATCTCGTCATCTTCCATACCAGCAGGAGAACACCGTATGGAGACAGTGTTTAAAATATACACATAGAAGCAAAAAAACAAGGAAAAGCATGTTAAAGTTGGGTTGGGTTGTGCTGCGTACATTTAATCCGTGAAAGTGTTTGAGGAATCAAAAAGATTCCAAGTTTTCTTTTACGGTACAACAACAGAATGTTTAAAAAAAATACATGTCTCACGGATTTGGAAGTCCTAGCATGCTAATTAACATAACCATTAATAGGCCCGTGCAAAAAGTTCATTTATTTGGTTTGTGCAGATGAGCAAAGATCAGTTTTGTGAATAATATAAGCCACATGCTCGATTGATTTTTGGAACCGGTGAAAGTGAAGAAAAACATTTTAAATATAATTTATTAAATAATATGGAAAGTTAAATCGGCACTGCCATCAATGTCACTGCCATTATTACAAATTTACTAAATAGTGAAAAGTCCACAAATTAAGCTAACGTGTTAATTGTTTTAAGGAATTCTTCAAACACAAAATTTTACTGTAGTGCTAAATTATCTAATAAATTAGAGATTGCTCTTACAAAATCAAATGTTTATTGCCATACCTAGTTCAAATGTGGTGGAACGTGAAAAAGTAAAGATTGGATTCACGTGTTTTAAGCGAGAGTATAATGAAGTATTTTACTGGGTGCACTACGACAGTTTGGTTTCTGATACAAAGAAAAGTGGTTATAGAAGAGTTGTAAATTTTGGGATAAAGTGAATGGATTACGGCTTGCTTAAAGCATTACACATGTACATATTATACTAATTACACTGAAAAAGTTCATTAAAATCCCAAAGTACAAATCTGACATCCAGTTCATATATTCTGGTAATAAGTAGATTATTTCATTTTCTACCTGTTTGGACACAAAAATTAATATATTGTACATAGACATAATAAGCTGCTTGTATATATCTATATCCTGTATTGAAAGTATACAAGGAAATTAATCCCAGTGTTTGCTTCAGTCAGTTAACTAGTTTCTGGTACATAAAACGACGAATTCAGTCTTGTTAATTTGAAAGGGCTGATTATCGTCAAAATTGAAATTAAATTCAAAGCAAAGGCTATACGTTAACATTTCCACATGAAAATTCCGCCGTCTTCTTCAATTCCTACATCTCCGACTTCAGCATCACCACCATTATCACCAACATCATCATCTTTGGAAATATCCATGATGGAAGGAAAACCTAGTCCGCATTTGAAGAAAGTCTTAAAAAGCTATCAACTTACAGCTGCAAACACATTGAGCGGCCCGAATTCGGTGTTATCTCGATTTGAGCACAACTCTCCCGGTTCCAACGCATCTTCAGGGTCATCCTCTGGTGCAAACTCCGCTATAATTTCCAGTTCTCTGGCAGCCTCTCATGGAAGTCTAATTGGAGGCTCGTCACATTACGGGCTGAAAATTGAGAAATGTGTCAAGGTGCTTGCATCCGGTGACATGCATAATTCCAACAACAGCAACAACGCCACTGGTCAAGGACCCATGAAATTGTCGACAGTGCTGAAGTCTCGAATGGAAAGCGGTGGAGCAACTCCCGCAAGTTCAGAGTCTCCAGATAGAGACAGAGACAAAGCTCTTCATCAAAAGGATTCCCCTAATTCTGCCGGGGGTTCATCAGTAATTTGCATAGAAAGGGGTATCAAAAAAGAGCCAGAAGAGGAAATTCAAACAAACAGAATTCAAAATTTTCTGGATGATAATGAAATTGTTGAGCCAGTTGTTGCTGCAAAGCTTGCAAGGCAAAGCGGTATGAATGGTCGCAGCAGCTCGACAAGCTTCACAAGTAGTAGCGACAGCAGAAGTGAAAGCAGTTGCAGTCCAATTAACACAGCATCCAGTCCGGTCGCGACAATCAATGTGAATGTTACAGGCACTCATGCCCGCTCTCCTGTGCTACCCCCACCAACCGCATTATCGGCTGTTGGAAATTACCCTACTAGGAAGGATCGGTTGAGGGAACACACCCCCGAAGAAATGATGGCTGCCACGGCTTTGGCATTTGTGAAGGAGCTGCCTCCGGAGGGGCTCCATGTCACACGAGAAGTTATTCATCTCGGACCACCCCCAGCAGTAGCTACAACTGCAGGGTCGGTGGTTATGGGTGGGAATAAGGGTCATCACGCCATCCACAGATCCGCGTCTGTGTCGAGTGACATGCGGAGTCCTACCACTCCACCAAGCCCGCAAACTCCTATCAGCAATCCATTACCGTCAGCCATGTATCAACCACAGCCACCACCTATACTCAGCACACCGGATCGATCCCGCACTGAAAAGTTGGAAACATTATTGGAGGGCGAGTATATCTCATGCTTTGTTGTTGGAGGAGAAAAGAGGCTGTGCTTTCCTCAGATTTTAACATCAGTCTTGAGACCTTTCTCTTTGCCTCAGATCAATCAGGTAAGGAATTGCTACTATTTGCATAATACACTTGCTTCATTCAGATCATTTATGCAAACTTGGTACATGGTTCACTACACGCATCTGTCTACTTTACCATCCATGATCCCATGATTCAAATATAAGTGGGGCTTATTTCTTGGAGAAAGCATCCTCATTTTCTACATATTTCATGAATACGAATGCCATCTGTAATTATAATTCATCCTAACATCTTCTGGTAAATGAGAGATTTGCACAACAACCTTCGTTGATTAGGTATTCCAAGTTGTTGATTATCTCAAGGCAAGATAGGTAGTTGTCAAACAAAACTTTCCAGTCCAAGCTACCCATTCATTCATTCTAGTCTTTGTCGAGAAAGCTTGTGCATAATATATTAATCAGACGAGTGAACATAAAATTTTGACACTTATATAAATATATTTTTCTCTCGTATGCATACAGATAAGAATATTTGGTTAATGCGTGCTTGCAACGAGAACCTAGAAAAACATTAATCCAACGTAAGATTTTTTAAAGGTAGACGGATATTTCATTTCCTTCCATTGTTTGCATTTTATGTCCTTCAAAATTCCATTGTGTTTATCCAGTTTGGAAACCGACGAATTTTTTTCCTTCCTTAAAAATTCATGAGAGCAGAGAGGAAAAGGAGCAAACAGGAGCCATCTAAACTTTCTTTAATAATTGTGTGGTCGCATGACGTGTCGTGTCGTCCCAATGTATAGACATGCTATTTTCGGATGATGGAAGATATATAATTTAGTTTGTAAGCGACCACGTAGATTGTTTTGATAGTTGATACAGATATCAATACATAACTAATCACTTAACTCTCAATATTTAACGTATCGTCCTCTCTCTGTGTAACTTTATAAAGTGATACATATGTACCTTACCTGTATTTAAGCTTTTCGTGTTCCTTTTGTAGGCTGCAAAGGCAGAAAGGAAAAGTTTGGATGAAAGTATGTCTGGTTTTAAGTATAAACTGTCCACAGGTCTAACTGCACGTTATACCAATAATAATACTCATTATATGCCAAGTTTTTACTTGCATTAAGCTAATCGTTAGTGTGTAATCCCAAAACTTGTTGAAAGCTACTGAACTTTGGTATTTGTGTAGTTTATAGTATATTCCGCAGTTTTTATGTTATAATAGTGGAAGGTTCACTCAAATATATTATATAAACCATTCCAAAGCAGAAACGGTATAAATTAAGTAATCATGAAAAGGACGCTTGAAGGTTTTTCTTTTGTTTGGAAAAATAGCCGCTTGCTGTGTATGCATATTGCATATCTTTAATTAAATGCACAATAGGAAAGGAAGTGGAACTTTGGTATGCTTGGATTCATGTGTTCATATGGCAAACGACTTTTTATAACGCATTTTCGCTTCAAAGAAGAACGGGAAATAGGGGAAACGGCTCTAATAAATACTTTACTCATCCTCTTTCTAAAATATTCATGACTGGAATGTAAAGCGTATGTACTCTGTCATTTCGGAATTTTCCGTGTTATAGCCGATGTAATAAACAACATTTTCTTTTGTGTATTGCATTTGTACATAGTAAAAGTGGCTCGCATATTGCATCTAATGCTAATTTTGGGCAATCAATTTTCTTTGTCATGTGAATTAACATAATAAACTAGAGCAGGTTCCTATACGTCGCACAATCATCATAATTGGTGGTTGAAAGACGTACAAACTATTAAAATTACTGCTTGAGTCAAATTTGATGATTTATCTGTTATGATTACGAGAAATATGAATATTTGAATCTAATTCATTTGCACAAAAGAAAATTTAGGTAAATATTATTCCCATTTGAAGACTTGTTTACTTGGAACAGATTTTTAAAATGTGAGAGAGACCGGGACTTGGTAGGCGCCAAAGCTTTTTGATCGATATTATGTCTCCTCAACTTACATGTTTTATGACGGTTTAAGGATTGTAGTCATTTTCACCCTTTGTTATTTGACCTAACCTTTTGTATTGACGACAAAATTGACAAATAACAACTTATGCAGGTTGTGCATAATAATTTAGAAGTATCAATACTTTTCCGGGGCAAATAAATTTACAGAAAAGAAACAACCAAGGTATGTGGGATAGGCTTTAAAACAATCCCATCAAAACCATTGTTTTGACTAGACAAAAGTATGATACTGGATGGAAAAAAGATGATCTTATCTGGAAATGCTAACTTGCCTCTCTGTCTGCAATAAAGCTTGATACTTCATCATCAACAGTTTTGTGCGTAAAGTTGTCCACAGTTAGGTACATAACTGCACATGTATGTTTGGCAGACACAATGTGGTTTTCAGTTTTACTGCGCGATTCTTGGAAAAGAAGTAACATATTATTTTGTTGTTTAGGTGCGTGGACTACATGAGGTTGAAGAGATATATGATATGTTGACGTCGTGTCGTGTGTTAGGAAGTTGAGAACCTTTCATACATAATGATATTTTAGTCTTCATCATCATTATATCAAAGTCAACATTTAGTCATCACTGTCTGGCTGAGTACTTTTGTCTGTTGGCATTTGTATCCAGTCTTTTTTTACAATACCGGCTTATTAACGTTGTCCCATGAGATCATCCTTAAAAACAAGCTTTACCAGGAAAGCATTTCAATTTTCGTTTATTTTAGCGGTAGGTCATTAGCAGTCACTACTTATTACAAAGTTAATACATATATAGTATGTAGGATCGTCATTCTCTTCACATTCATTGTTGCAGACTTGCAATAGTGTACTGAATGGTATATCCTCTTAATTTTTTTTTTTTTTTTTGCATTCTCCTTTTTATCTACTACTGAACAAAAAGTACTGAAAACGTGATTACCAAGCTGGCTTTAAGTGTGGTTAATATTGTGGTAGGTCGGAGTAAATAGTAAAGGGATGTTAATGTAGGTCGGATATATTCTGCTCATAACAGCTTGGATGACGTAAATGGGCTCATTAATTAGTTTGTAGGTGTGTGGGCTCTCATGCCAAAATGAAATTTATCTCTACCTGTTATTACTGTCTGCCATACTTTGTAGCAACCGAGTCTTCGAGTCTTTTATTACGAAAAGAAAGGAACAAATATCATGTTATTTGTGCCGAGTAAAAAAACTTGCATGTTTATTGTATCTGCTTCGTTAAGAGTTCTTGTAATATTCCATGGCCTGAAGCTATTTGGTGGACGGTATATATGCGTAAAGGTCACATAGTTTTGTCTGCAAGAATGCATAAAATATTAAGATCCTGAATGATTGATTTCTTTGCCGAGACACTATACTAGACCTAAATATTATGTAACAGAAGTATATTCATTTTTTACTTGTGTGTCACAGTCGCACAAGGTAATTTTTTGGTAATTATTATGTTGTTTTGAACAAAAACATGTTGCGAAATACTATGTCATCTTCAACATGCGTAGATGATGTGGTTGCAATGACTGAATGGATTTGATTGGGCTAAACTCATGACACTGATAGCTGCATGACGCTCGATTACAGATAACAGTTCAACGGTGATGTTAATGTAAAAATGAAATGATAAAAAATTTAGCAATAATATCTATTAATCCGATCGATACAAGCATTCAAAATAACGTAATTGGTTCGATTCAAATTGTAATTGTAAACTCTCTTGCCTCTTGTGTATGTTTTGTGCATTTGTTGGCCTTTGCAGCATTTTTTAAATTCTTACAATCTGAATCTACATAAAGTCAACCTAAAACGCTATATGCCAGTACCGTTGTCTACACAGGCAACACTGTTATGAGCACTAACTCATTTTTATGCACATGGGATCATGTGTAAAAAATCTGTCATAAAACCAATAAAAGTCAACTGTATGTGCTCCTGCTCCTTGTCACGTACAATAAAAATTACTGAAAATAGGACAATCATGCAAATTAAGCACACCTGGTTGGTTCATCAGTTTATTTGTCATTTATTATTATAACATTATTATGGTGATCTTGGTTCTTTTCTTTGACAAAAAACTGGATGAGAACAAAGTAATTATTACCAGTTGTTTTTTTGTTCTAAAAGGTTTGATTGAGGATATAATTATTAGAAATCCATACAAACAATGCTACAATGCGATGTGCATACATTTAAGTTTTAGAGGTTGATGACTGGTTTGATGAATCGTAAAGAGACAAGGTGATAAAGTGAGTATGCCAAAATTTAAACTTGTAAGCATCATTAAGCTTCATACATTTCAAGCATATCATGTGCAAGTTATGGAGGTACATCCTCAATAAGTGTACTCTTCTATAAAGCGTCAGTAAACTTTAGTAGCCTCCTCCAGGTCATCACCTCTTGATTGTTCTGAGCTTCTACCAAGGAATTACGTACAATTTACCAAATTCGAAGGGCAATAGTTTAACTCAACCTGAATGCAGCATAGCACATAATTTTGTTTCTCACGTCTGCTTCTAGTACTAATGCGATGTTAGTTTGGTAGCAAAAACATAATAGGGGGAACTTAATTATTGGATGTAAAAATTGTTTCTTATTTTACAGATCAATTTACAGAGGGAGAAAATAACCAAATAGTGACAGATTTGTAATGCAAAGAGTTGTCTACCTATGTATTATTTGCAGTAGACGGACGGACAAAATCAAAATCTTGTGGAGAATTGTAGTTAGTTCATAAAAGTATTTGCTGGTTGCTCTATGAGTTTCAGGTCTAGACAATGATATACCAATCCTGAGGGTCACGTATCAATGTTGATCATTGATCATGTAGTATATTGTACTAGCACTAACATATTATTCATGTTTGAATAGCATATAGTACCACAATTATTTTAGGTACATAGTACACGTTAACATTTCTTGGACAAGTGCAGATTGATTATTGATTTTAAGGAAAAAAATCAGGACCGAGCAGAGTCAGAAATTTTCCACCTATATTGATGCTGATTGTTTAAAATTTTAAACACTCACAAAATATCAGCTACTAAGCCATAGTCTATAGTCTATCGGACATAAAAAATTATGGTAAATGCAGTTTCGTCTCTAATCTATATATTCATGTGTTAGAGCTGACTGCATTTACTGAAATTATTATATTTATGAATCCATTTCCATCTTAATAAGTAGTGCATCTTGAGTGAGAGTGAATCCCACCTCAAATGCCGCATGTTTTGCCAATTGCCAAAGAATGGAGTTGTATGAATTCGTGCAATCAAGTTAACATTCAGTAGTAGGTATGTGTTGCAGTGGTAATGGCAATGCATTTTAATCCTTTCAGTCCGTGCACCTTGAATTTTTGCAAAAATCATTTAAGAACGGGTTCCTTAAATGACATGTTGGGTTACACTGTTACAGTGTGAGCTCGGTTATCATACAAAGGAAAATCCTTTTAAATAGTATGCAGTAGATATACTGTATGCAAAAAGATTATTAATGTGTTCGTATTTTTATAAATATTAGACTTACATATACATACCACCATGGACAACGACATGACACTGCTTAAAAACAGTAAAGGGATACCCAGTCGAGTACAGTTAATATTGTATAATAATGCTACCTATAAAAGTCTATTATCTATCATATAAAATGCACATTTCATATCCAAAACGATCATATACTTTGGCTCATTGGCTGACAATGCAACGAAAGAATTGTATTAAGACCAAGTGCGTTCGTTCACTCACGTCGAGATTTCTGAAGGTTGAAATTATTTGAGAGAAAAATCATTCGTAGACGTTCATGAAGAATAGCACAACTAGCTTGATTCACCGCAATTCTCTCAGAATCTCAAGTACAGCACAACACAAACTAGACAAAAAACGTTATCAGTATTCTTATCGCTGTACGCTTGTTACATTGTACAAGGATGGATGTTCTTACGAGTGTCTGGGTACACTGTGCACTCTCGTAAACAATCCATTATCATCATCCTTGCTAATTTTTGTTCCTTTTACCCTCACCTCTCTCTCTCACTTTGATCGTTCAATGATGAAATGTAACACTGAACATGACTGTGCGTGCCTGCATTCTTAGGCAGCCATAATTTATTTTACAAGAGTTACAAAAATAATATGGACAACAAATTGTTGTCCATATTATTTTTACATTGTTGTCAACAATGTAAAAATTTACTCTCTACAGACGCAGCATTAAGTAGGTACGATTTCAGCACTCTTGTATGCATTAAAAAGTTAAACGTTTAGACATATCTACGATAACGCTGGGCTGTCTAGTCTATCCCTTGCATTTCAATAGCATTTTTTGTCATCTAAAATTAGGGGTCCATTAATGTGCCATAATTAATGAGCCGACTCTTTGCTTTAAATCTCCCAAATTTTCGTTCTATATTCGAGACTTCGTTACGCTTTTGTGCGAAGCAAATCATAAGTTGGCAGTAGAGTATTCAACCATGTCTTTTTCACGTGATCAGTCATATTTTTTGTACCGGTACAATGTAATTACGTTATCAAGGCAGTTGTGCAGGTGAAATATGGATGAAAAGGCTTTTCTGTTGCTAAAACGGGGATTGTTAACTGTTATCGTTGTGCACTTATTACTGTCAAAATGGGAAGTGAACTGAATGAGTCGAACTGAATTTATGCCTCCTTTTCCGGGTTTTGGTGGATAAAAAAGACCACTTGTTTACATAAAAAGTATTAATATTCTCTGGTTTCAGTGTGGAACTTAAGGAAGTTATGCTTACAAAATGCAGAGCTCAGCACCACTTGACTGGAGTTGGAATTCAAGTGGAAAGAGAAGATAGATCTGATACTATGTATTTCTTGCTGAATCTGCATTTTGCTACATTATGGGTACATTTTAATGATTTCATTGATTACGATAAGAGCCATTGGGTTGAAGTGCCGTCTGTTCTGGTCTGTTTATAATCGCAAACTGTTTTACCAAGAACCAAAAGATTGCCCATGACCGTGTAAATATTATTTTAACATAACAAGTAGGTAATTCTTGATCACATTACAGTAGAATTTAGCGATGGACAGTACTAGTATTGAAGTTGTTTTTTTTTGCTCTAACGATAGACTGTTGGAGAAACGTTCCAAGCAAAAAAAAACCTTCATCTCCAACAACTATTAGTAATCAAATCATTGCCGTGATATCAGAGATAAGCAGTCGTTTATGTTAAATAGTCACAGGACAGTTGACAGTGGATGAATTAGGAACAGCAAAATTTAGATTAACAATGGCTTATTGCGGAGTGCTAGATTATACGATATTACATCAAAGTTTGAACAGAAAACAGAGCATCAGGTTTGTTGGATGGAAAGGATAAACTTTTGTATTTATGATATTTATGTCTACTGTTGTATTTCAATCCATAGAATAATAATCTCAGGGCTATATTTCTTCCAATATGCAATAACCTTACCAAGGTCCTTTTTACAGGTTATAGCTGAAAAATATCATAGTGCAATTTAAAACTTTTGTGTGAGACAACGATCATGCCACTACCAACTGAAATATGTCCCTACATAAACTGTTGATTTTATATCAACGGTTTTATAAAAGAGTGATTGGGATTAAAGGAGTCCTCATAGAAGTTTTGCTACAGATATTGATACTAGAATCGCCTTCATAAGATTCCAACTGCAATGAATGTACTGTTGCATCTCTTTGAGTCGAGTGAGCGAATTACATTGAGCATGCTGCATTTTCCGGCTAACACTTTTTGCAAGGGAAAGATGTATACATTATAAAAATGTTGTACAATATAATCTTTGATTTAATGGTTTGTGATTATATTATTCTGGTAGTTTATTCACATTCTCACATACCTATTCAAACTTGTGCACTATTTTTATTTCTACAACGATGAACAGCAATGTTGTTGGTCGTATATAACAAAAAATATAAAGTCCTGCTGCGCTTGCCACATACCTTCATATTATACTGCATGACGAGTTGCATTGTACTTTCTTTAGAAAAGCACCGATACTGTGCTACTGTCTACTCACTGCTGCATTTTGCATTTTTCATCCATAAATTAAATTATCATGACATCTCGTGCCGTGTGCCACCACAGGATGTGATACTGCAGAAAAAACAATGCAAAAAATAATAGTGGTGCATACTTGCATGACCGGCGCCGGTGTTTGCGCCGACACCATTAACATCCACACTACCATATATATGCATTACTATTATAGCTTGTGGTAATAATCATACACCATTGCCTCTCATATCAAAAGCTAATCGTGGTGTTGGCTGCTGACCTCAGACCAGACCTTGCTTATTTTCTTTTGCCATATTTCTTTTGCATTTTATGGCACAAGAGCAATTATTCCCAGGAATTCGATAATCCCATAAGATAATGCAAGAGGTATAAAGTGCAGATTTCAAACTTCTGTTGTTTGAGAGCTAATCTGGACATCTGTATGCACCCCAGGTCATTAAGAAAGTGATAAAGAGACACGATATGCTGAAAGAGTTGCATTTTGCAACGAAAACTACGGGAAATATAATTTTAGTGGTTTAGACATCTATATAGGTATGTATATAAAGGGTTTTAAGCAAATGTGTTGTAAAGCAAAGTAAACAGGACATTTTAATGATAGCATTCTACAAAATTGTAGAAACTTTAATCGAGTTGTTCCAAAATCCGATGTCTTCTTAAGGTAGTGTAATACTTTACTTTCAAGTTTGCATTGACACCCACAAAAATGCAGTGCACTCGCCAGTTGCATGAATAATTTTCAATTGAGCATTATTGCTGCTGTCCTACACACGATAAAAGAGGAAAAATGTTAGCATAACCAATAGTAGAATGGCCAGGTTGAAT
>JAQIXW010000771.1:0-24865 GCA_034700685.1 Willowsia buskii
CTCTCCCTTGTCTTGTCAGTAGTCAGTTAATCCAATCCAGCTCTTTCAAGAAAAACCAGAGGAAGAAGAAGAATAAAGTGGAAAAAAGAGAGACAGGAGCAAGAAAATGGCAATATTATACCTTTTTTCTCTTTGGAAAGCGAACAAACATTAGTTTTTCTCTACTAGAAATGGTACGTGTACATAAGCATAAGCGTCCTCCTTTTTTTCTGGTGAGCACACCATATTAACGCTATTATTATTATCATCATCAAAATGCTTCTAGGAAAATACAGGACAGTTTTATTTCCTAGCTATTTACCCATCACTTTCTTTTCCCAGTTGTTTTTCTTATGGATAATATGTATGAATTAAGATGCGCTCCGTTACTCACTTAATTTGGAATATTAAATTTTGCTTTAGCATGTCAACTTCTCCAGTGACTTGTTCTTCGCCATTCTGGCATAAGTCGGATATAGACGAGCGATTATTGTACTTTCGTCACACTCAAGGCAAAAATAAAGAAAAGAGTAAGAGGTATACGTTGAACGTATGGCTTTATTGGATATGTACTTGAAGAATGTTATTCACTTGTTTGAAGTAAATATTATGGAACTCAAAAAATAAGACAGGCTTGACGGTTTTAAGTAGATTTATTATTTCTAGAAGTAAGTCGTGCACTTTAAAAGGGTACTAGTGGGAGAGAGATTAAACAAGAAATTTAGGACTCAAAATGTAATATTAGCGTTACGACCTTTGAAACGAAACTCTGAATTATAGCGACAAGAATGAAACTGGGTCACTAGTGCTAATTGGCAAAGTATGTAAGTTAGTAGTTCAAGACATTGTTTCGCTCACCACCACTTATCATGAAAAGTATTTATGCAGTTGCGATACCTTAATAATTAGGAATGAAAAGATATTTGTTACAGCCTCAGAATAACAGAGCACAAAAACCACCTTGTCTCAAAATGCCTCATTTGTGTTTCCTTTCGTGTTATTCATAATCATGTAATATCCAGAGTTGGTCAACAGTTCTGGGAATTACTGTTAAACCGCTTAATTAATTACTCTGGTTGGTATCTCTCTCCCATTTCATGGTGGTAACAAAAGATATTTTATGATATTCTACAGATTCATTGCGTTCTACGTACATATTTTCCATGTCATACATATCCCAAGCAGGGGATCTAAATTGGAAAATCTAAGCCGCAGAAAAGCGTGGACCGACCGATGCATGAACTTGACATTCCCAGAAGAATAGATACATCAGGTATGCTGTCTGAAATTACTACCAAAAACTTGGCAGAAAGGTATGGATGTCAATGCCGTTTGCAATGTCCACCAGGAATACATATAAGTTATATGAACTAGAGAAAATACTTATATTATAAATATAACTTATATTTCACAAACATCAGTATTTAGTTGACTACCCATGAAGATTTAGGCAAGTGTGTAATAGTTACATCCATAATATGATATTGTCGCCTTATCCATAACTTTTATTATATGTGCACCAGTAAACCTATTTTATATATATACATGTTCTGTCCTTTTACGAGTCTTTGCAAGCAGAATCTTTGGCAGTGAGTGACTCTTTTTTATTCATTGGCTCTGTCAAGTTGAAAATGTCATTTCGTGATATTCTCCTTCTCAAAAACTCCAGGCTCTAGGTTTGGCTACAGGGATAACTCTTGTGCAATAAGTACATTAAAAAGAAGCAAATGCGACAGTAGACCTAATGTTAGTATATTAGGAGATGATAATAAAAGCATCGCGAAAAACATACTTACAAATAATTACGAATTTCATAAGAAGTCGAGTAATATTATTATGACTCTGAAGAGCACTTTTCAATCTGCAGATTATCCATATAGACGGGTACACTTCTACGATCCCCGTGTCCAAGTTAACGACAACAACAGCAATTACCTATTTTTGATTATTTGACAAGAACATCTGGATTGTCAGCTTATGTCATGCCAAAAGTCTACGAAACTGAAATCATAACAGTTCCACTCTCATTCATCTCCCTTTCCGGTTTCTTCTATTACAAAAGGGGAGCTCCCTATGCATAATAATAAATATTTTATATTTTTCACATAATTCAAAGAAAATATTACGGTGACAAGCGAAGTGTAAAGTGCATTGATAGTAGACTGCATAGAAACATACATAATACATCGATATGAATATATTTCCTTTTCGACTCTTTATTCACGCCTCTTTATCCACAAAAATTGGATTCTTTCATGGCCATTTCCCCTTCTAACTTACTCCTTTTCTCTCTGGCTTGTGTGGTTTTACATCCACATTGGAATTGTTGAATAAATGCATTCATAATGCTTTGATTACTATTCTATTACGATTTTCGAATAGAAAATTCTCACACTAATGGAATACTTCTCATCGCACTGATAGTCGTAAATACCTACATGTGTAGTTTTACACAGTATTCCGAGTTGTACAAGTGGAAACACAGAACCGAATGCTTTGATGCATGTAATTTCGGGTATTTATATGATAATAAAATGAGTCGTGTTTTATTTTGGGAACTTTTTTATCATCTTTAACCAGCGTGCATATAAAAAAATCAATGTAATGTTCCGGCCTATAACAACATGCTTCTTATAAAATACATTATATAAATGCCTGTGTAACACAATAGTATGTCTTTTTTGTATAAATATTCGTATTCAACCTGTGAAAGTCAGTAAAAAAATCTAGCATATACCGTGTAGGACTATATGGAAAAAGAAGGGAGTTGATCATCATGTCAATAAAATGAGCGCAAGTAAATAATAGTAGAAATGGCTTTTTTTCTGAGTAGTTGTCATCCTAGTAGTAGTCCTCCCAGTCTAACTACAATAATAACAAATAACAACAAAAAACGGGCTAACCTTTTTTCCATTTATTATTAACCTTGCCCTTCATTCACCATTCACTCGCCAATCCCTGTTCTCCCGCTTCTCCCCTATAGCATGCAATCGGACTGTAGTGATAATAAATTCCAGAAATACTCTTGACTTCACTCACCAAAGAAGGAATAAATAGAAATTGTAGGTAAACTGCTGAGAGAGTGAAAAGAAAGCTTTGCTTTCTCGCATTTTTATTCTCTGCTTTCTTCGCTTCTCCCATCCTACCTTTCTTTTACACTCCGTTGGTCTCAATCAGTCCGTTTAGCTGGAGAAAGCTAGTCAGTGGTATTGTCATCATTATTTATTTATTTATTTGCATAGAGTCACCAGAGCCAAAACCCACCACCAATGCCACCACTTTTTGTGTACTCCTTACCATAAAAAATAGAATGATTGCGAGTACATTTGACAATCAATATGGTATTGAGCAGAGTGGAGAAAAGAGAATTTTTTGTTTCGTAATATTTTCTCTCCTTGCCTGGTTGACAAGGCATCGGCCAGACTAGACCATCAAGTCATGTCAAAAATGCAAATAAGCAATTTTTGCTGCTACTGCTGCTGTTAAGTTAAATTGCTAACTAGTAAAATAGAAACAAGAGCTAGCACTTATTCGTACGCTGCAAGCCAGACAAAGAAAAATAGTTTCCTTCCTATTTTTTCGGAAAAGAAAGGATTGCAATGTTTTTTTCTTTGGTGAAGGGTTTGTCAGTGCTTGTTGGTCTATCGAGACAAACAAACATGTCAACCTGACTTAGGACAACAAACTACACTCTGAAGAGAAAATATGTCGAGGAGTTTATGTACGATTTCATAATTATTACGTTCTTGTACTCTGTTCATTTTATTATTTCGAGGAAAAAGGAGAAATGCTCTCAGAGGAACGTTTTATTATCCTGAAAACCTGTGTAAGAAGGGATCAGTATCACTGTCACTTACTAGCTTATTATATTACCAACATATATATAGGCAGATTCAATAAAAGTGAGGTAATAATTGAAGTGAACAGGGACAGAGAAAACATTTTGGTTTATTTATTTCCTTCTCTACTATTACACCAGTAAAGCTGTAGTTGTGGTGTGTGGTGCACACGTCCAACTGTCTATATGGATATATTGGCTGAAATTACCCAAATATAGGGTGTTCAATAAATATTGCAAATGCATGTGATAAGAACTGCCTTATAATTTCCGATAAAAAACGCGTTCGCTATTAAAATCATCCTGCTTGTTTTGAAATGCCCATTTTAGATTTTTGCAAAAGTTGAAATAACCAGCTGTACATAGCGCCAAAAATCCATACTTTACAAACATCACCTGGAATCATAAAATGAGCTCAGAGTAAACTTAAATAAATCCTTAAACGTCAGAGCGTCTTTATACATAATTGGTTGGTGAAATCGAAATCAATGAAATCATCGCTTTCAAAATGCAGCATAGCACATCGGGAGTTGCACACAAAACATAGAGGATACTCCCATGCTTACAAGTTGGTTCACTGTGCGTGTTAACACATTTTTCAAAACCACGTTGATCATATTATGTATTCTTATTAAATTACTGACGGTTTTATTTATGCAATTGAACTATTTGCCATTTCGATTTTATATACACGAAATCATATTTTCCATTTTTGAATTCAGGTAAAAAAATCTCTATTTTAAAGTTATTTATGGTTATTCGCTATTAAGAAATATGTTATGTATGATGGCAATGACGTCGCAGTCGCAGCAGCTGCCTTGTGCGTGACTTGTGTGAAGTGAATGCACCTCAAAATATGTTCATACCTACTTTGGTAAAAATGATTTGTTGGAATGACGTAGCATGTCCTATCTCCAAAATAAATGTTATTGGCTAACATCATCGTAGAAAATGAATAGTCTTGGTATGTCAAAATATAAATTAGTAGGTAGCTGACCTAAATGGACAATTATGTACGTGAAAAAATATATTAGCATCGAAATCCATAACAGATCAGCCAGCTGCAATAGCTTAACGCGATTCCATTCATGGTTTTGAAGAAATCATAATTTTCCAAAAACCTAAATTAAGAAATTGAAAATACCAGAGTGCATTCCATTCCAGAGTATGCAATCGTACAAATGCGTGTTTGAAAGATGCAACGTAAAAGCAAAAGTAACATAAACATATTATAGTATTTGAGTGGGACTGAACTGTTGTAATGTTTAAGTTTAAGCTAACTAAAATATTTATAAAAGTTATTCATGCATGTTTTGACTTGTTTACAGGGTGTTGATTGAGGAATGATGACAAATGCAATTGTGATTGTGACTTATAGTCGATTTTTCAAGTCACATTTTTGTGACTCTCTGACATTAAAGTCAAATTCAAAGCCTATTTCAATAAATTTTCCTTGCATGTGTTTAAAAGAAACACAGAATTTTAGCTCTTTTGAGAAAAACATGCATAGGAAGACGATGCCTCTTGAAGCTGGTGTTGCTAATCGAAGATTATAATACGAGGACGCAGCTTGCTTTTTTAAAGTCCATGATGAAAATTCTAACAGGAAGGAGCGTTGTTTTACACCAAACTGAGAGATGAGCCGACGAGAAACGGCTTCTGTTTTATGTTGCAGTTGCACAGCCGACAAGCCAAAAAATACAAGCACACATCAATAATATTTGCACACTGAGCTTCTAAAAATCTCAGATGACTTATTATTGACATGCTGATCTTGTCTGAAGCTGTAAACTCAAGTAGTTAGTAATCAAGCTTGCATCAATGTCCAATGTAAATAAGTAGGCAATTGCAATAATATTCTGTGCTATTTTTGGGGCACCCTGAGAATTCATACCGCAGAAAGGCCGATAATGTAAGGAAACTAAATCAAAATCAATATTGACTTTCTAAGCACTTCAGCAAAAACAAATTACCACTTGGGAAATGCAACTGATCCAAATAAGAGCTCGTCCATGGATAGGAAAGATATATGTATGTTAAATAGTTGAAAATCGAAAACTATAAGATTTATGTGATTTAATATCAATAAAGTAATTATCTATCTATCTATCCATCTACTTTTTATCAAGGGTCTATTTTTAAGTTGAAATTTAGGTCAATGCAGTGTAATAGAAAAAACACATTTTTTCCTCTTCCTTTCTATCACTCTGACAGTCTGACACTCAATAAGATTATTATTATTATTGGCAATTTTTTTTCACTCATGCCATGTCCTTATGCCTCATTCACTCCTCACTATTTTGAATCCGCCCGTCTCACCCTTCCTCCTCCGCATCGCACTATATAACATATAATGCGATTAAATAATGTGCTATTGAACAGAATATAATGGTAATAATTTAATGCTGCCTACTTACTGTAATATTTTGTTTGCTTAATGGGCGATGGCACAAAAACATTCATCGAGGATCCTGTCGATATGTGACACTACACTGTATAATAAAAGCATGACTTGGTGCTTCAGACAGCATGCACGGAGCAACGTAACTAGCGTAAAATGCAGTGAGTATGAACGATGTGACAAATTGCTCTCTCGTTAACTACCTCCATTTTTAACTCATCCTCATACAACCATACAACCAACTAAACTATACCAACAAACATGCATAATATACCTATTATATTTCTGTGCTTTTGTTGTGGCTGATATTTTAATGGTTTATATCTTTTCTCTGCGTCCTGTCCACCACCTGCTTTTCAGTGTGTGGCACTTTTTCGGAATGGCTTCTTGAAACGCACACACACATAACACATCTTTGTTGGGTGTGTCGTGTCATGTCACGAGCATTTTTTTATTTGAAGAGATTTATAGAGCTCCCCAGCATACCATCACCACCACCATCATCACAACGACCACATCTATCCTCATCTCCTTGTTGATTGTGAGTTTCAATGAGCTAAAATGTTATATGTGGTGAAGGGGAAAGTGTAAACAGAGTCAAAGCGAAGGCATAAAGAAACTGAAAACTTTGTACGGGAGAAACCATACAATAAAACCATTCGTCCGTCTGCCTACGCACTTCACTGTTACCACACATTACACACCACTGCCACACCATCATCACTCACTCCACGACCCTATAACGTGCTCGACATCCTTTAATAAAATAAAATCTCAACATATTTGGCTTGCAGTAGTGTGCTGGACTTTTAAAAAAAGTTTTTTTTCTCACTTGAGGATTCAATAAGCTATTTCACTCCCGTCACGTCACATTAAATACGCGATACATGTAAGGAATGAAAACCTGATAAACTTGTATAGAAAAGTGGCACACCGAATTCTTCTTTAAGAAATTAATGCATCCCTTTGAAATTAGTTATAAGGCAAAGGATTGTCCATCACGTATAAAATCTTGAAATTTTTTTGAGTGGAAGCATACAAAGTTAGTTGGGGGATTTTTCGACCTGCTATACAGGACACACAGATAACATTATCTATCATTACCAAACAGCACGTATTAACGCAACGTTGTGGAAACGGATAAGGCTGCACTTTGCAGAGATACATTTGTAAACTACGATACTCATGATGATGATGTTGTTGACACTGCTTTCTTTCGCAAAAAGCGGAGAGTCTCTTGTGGAAGATGATGATGCGATGTGGGACTCGATTGGTGTGTACGGCGACTCTCCACTTTTGCCAATAAGCAAACGAGATACAGCAGTAACCCCAAAATAATAACAAATGTGTCAAGACCCTGATCCATTTTTTATAGATTTTCTCCGACTCTGCCTCTCCACCAACAACAAAAAATGAAAATGACAGTGTTGATTTTCTCACAAGTTAGGTGTAACTTTCGTTTCAAGTTTTTAATGTGACTTCATTTTCGCCTTGTTGTCGGCTGACGACAGAGCATTCAAAGTAAATAAGTAGCTAAATAAGCTTTTCTCTTGGTGAGGCATTTTGGGTAGCTGAAAATGAGCCTTTTATGTAATGTCCCTGCTGCTACCTACGTTTTACGTTGTATTTTATAGAGTTTCGAATTCTATTGCTCGTGTAGGCAACAGGACAGCAGTCCTCTGCTTGATTGACTTTTTCCAATTTTGTGCATGAAGAAATGCGTGTTAAAATTTCACTTTCAGCTAACTAAGAAACTTTTACTTGAGTAGGTTTAGTCTTAGTTTGTGTTATTACAAGATTACTATACTTTCTTGAATCCATGTATTTTCGAGCCACCCTCTTTCGAAAAAAGAGAAAGTATGAAAGGACGCACTTGTTGCATGTAAGGGCTTACCTCTGAATATATGGCGATTTGCAACTCTATCTCAAATTTCATTCCCTTTTTTACTATTTGCTCCAGTTACACAGAAAACAAGTAGATTGCAAAGTCGTTCGTGTAGAAAGTTAAATAAGTTCAGGGCCTTTTTCTTTCCCATTTTGAAGCTGTAAACAATTCTATTACTCCTCTGGAAATTTATCATGATGATGACGATGATGAAAATTCTGTTTAGATGATTGCCAAAGGCGATACATAAGAATAGATCCTGAAACAAATAAAATTCTCATTTTTGTGTCTACACCCAAGAACTGCCGTGAAATTTTAAAGAACTAATGTTCTACTTATTAGTTCACGTTCTTTACACATCTCCAACAACCTTTTCTACCTTAACTGTACGCAACCAACCTGAAAAGTATATCCTCAAGACTGGGAAAAGCATACGTAACACGGGGAGAGCACATTTTTGTATTTCATTTTAATGATTGCATTTCTAAAATAATTGTCTCCCTTGACTTCAATTAGTTATTCCCGTTGGCTCTCTTTATCATCATCATTTAACCTAACCCCCTTTATCTCCGTCTTTGCTTCACCTAATATTCATTATTGATGAAAATCAAACGCAGTACACACTCTCGTTCTGGGAACCTTGTCCGTTTGATTTTCCTACGGAAGGGAAAACTAATCCAATTTTCTACGCGAATTTCTACTGCTGCGTACGTTCGCAAGCTTTCATCTTTAAACGACAAGCCATTCATGGAGAAATTACTGACAAATTTGAATTTGCTCTTTTCGCTTATCATTCGTAAAACTGAAACAAAAAACAGCTTTTCTGGATGAATGGAAGCTGTTCTCCGAAAAATTGTCTAAATGTGACACGTAAGCAGTTTAGTTGCGCATGTAATTTCCACTCATTTGATTTTACTGTCACTACTAGTGCTACCATTACAACCACTACTATGGCCTTCATTTTGTGCTTTTTTGCTGATACTATATATTATGGCTTTTAAGTCGTCAGGTATGCTGAGAAAAAAGCCCATTATAAAGTTGAAGAATCTACTTCTTGAAATTTTCCTGAGTGTCCGTCAGCCCGTCAGTCAAGTAAATCATTAGTAAATTATCAGTGTGGTGGGCGAAATTTTGTATCGCGTTACCTTAGGACGTTACCTTCTATAAATACTTGACTTAATGCTTCTAATGGTTCATTCAAGTGAAGGCTTGAGCAATTTAATAGTTACTCATGTCGTATAATACACCTTAAGAAGGCATAATAATATATCTAGTACATAATCTGGTCGCTTTTGCTCCCATCACTTTGTAAAGTCCTGTTTCTGGACAGATTTTGTCTGGGTCATGTACAATGCATATAAAAATGTATGCAAGACATCAACCAATAATATTCTCCATGGACAGATCCGTATTAAACTTGATAGTCATGTTAGAGTAGTGGAGAACATGAACATCAAAAGTTCGTCTTCAACTTGTCTAGTGGAATGTGTGACGGCGTGGTGACGGTGACCGACAGAGAACTAGCGATTGAGAGAGAGAGAGCGAGCAAAAAAAGCTTACATCAAAGCTCTTGATGTGTGGCAAGGCAACCTTGTTGATGCATACGTGATGAGGAGAGATTATGCATACGGACGCTAAAACACTCTACTCTCTGCCCAAACAACCCACCTAGCTCCATTTTTTCGCCCATCTCACCCGAGTCACTCGAAATTTTGAAGACAAGACGTACTCGCCAGAATGGCTAATGGAATCAGAGAGAGAGAAAGAGAAAATAAGGAGAGGATTTTTTATTTGGCTGTTCGTCTTTTTGTTCCATTTTTTTGTTTTCCTCGTCTTGAGAAGAACTTGAATGGTTAATAATGTTTCAGTAAGTACTGCACTGACTGACGAGAGCATATGCGGTGTATGGTTTTTTTTTTTCGAAAAAAAGGGAAAAGAATGCTATCGATTCTTTCTAGATGTATGACGTCGTCTTCATGAAAATACGAATGTCTAAAGGCAAGTAGTTGCAGGAGAGGAGAGAAGGGAGAAGAAGGGCAAAAAATTGGTTTGGTTTTGGTACACAAAGTTCATATTACTAAAGTACTGCTTTGCTTGCTTAGTATTTTCTTCTACTTTCTTTTTTACTACTTTGCATAAGTACATAATAATAATATTCGTAAATAAAAAGAAAGGATAAATAGGGGGATAGTAGGATGGAGGTTTAAGAAGCATGGTTTTGGCATTCTGTAGTCTGTGGTGGGCTAGTACTTGAAAAATCATGAGTGTGTGAGTGAACGAACAAATGAATGAGGTACACACACTTCATTTCACCAGGAAGTAGTTTTTTTTCTAAAAACGAAAAATAGAGGGTTTCTTCTCCTTTTTTGGTTGGCTCACTCTGCTGCCTCTTTTCCCTTGTCTCTCTGCGTATCTATATCCATATCTGTTCTGAAAAGTACAAGTGGAAAGAAGAGACAATGCACTTAAGTATTATTGCGTTTATTGACGTTATCTTCCATATGTATACTTTAATGCAGTGCACAACTGTTCTGCAAATGATGCGAATGCTATTTAATATCAAGAAAAAAGTTAAAAGGGAAGTTTTCAACGTGTACGCATATTTTACAAGGAACACTCTTCAAAGTCGATTTTTGGAAAATTCTCCTGATTCACAATCAAGATTACCACCCAGTAATCTTCTCTTGTACGGTTGAATAAGTATGGAAGGAAACAGACTTTTGAACTGAAACTTGGTCCTCTGAGAAGAGGTTCTCTCTCATTTAAACAAACTGACGAAAAACAAGAAACCAGTTAACAAAAGTATAATATTTAGGTAGGTGCATTCACGAACATACAGAAATGTTCTTTACGAAAAATCTCATTACATTTTTCTTACATCTACTTATACTATTCTTCTAAACTCTTACTTTTGATACAAACTTGAATGCTGTATGCACTCAGTCAGAAATTTACTTCGGTTTTTCTATAGACCGTCCCGTAACATACCGCCACAGGGAAAAAACCTTAATAGAAAAAAGAATCTCTTTAAAAATTTCTAGCTCAACTGGCTAAAATATCTTGAGTTTTTTTGTTACAACAAAAACAAACATTGTTGCATAGCTTAAGTGTACACCTTGTCTAGCTCCTGCATGTTTGAGTTCCAAACTTCCAAAGGGTAGTCAAGCATGACGATGGCCGATACCTCGGTTTTTTCAAGAACTAGCAAGTATTTATCATTCCCAGAAAAGTGCTGCACAGCGCAAAAAAAGTTTGTTTTTAATGACAACAATGAGAGGAATGCTTTTTTGAAGGAAAGATGGGAGAGCTAGTAAGAATTTAAAAATGTTTCAAATGAGTAGGTGAATATTTATTTATACAACTTCTTTCTTTTACATTTCTTTTACGTTTGTTTTATTCAACTCGAAAACTCAAGTACACTTTGTAACTGTAATTATTACTATTGCCGTTGTGCTTACTATTCTCAAACATGGCAGACAACATTTTTTGTCGTTTACTTACTTTAATTCCATGTAAAATGCTCCTGCTTCTGTTGATGATGATCGGATGATGATGACAGTGGTTCCTTTGGGAGAGATGAAAGAAGTGAAAGTACAGAAACGCATCATATTAAACAAAATAAACGCGGTATGGGAGCACTAAGAAAAACGCAAATTGGATGTAAAATAATGTACGGCATGACGTTGACAACGAGTACGAGAGAAGAATGATCATGAAATGTTCTTGCAAAAAAACTCTTAGGTATTTTACATTTTGTATGTAATTTCACTACTTTTTCAGTTATTTTCCTGCTGGTAGTAATGTGAAAGAAGAAAAGAATGAAAAGAGTTCATTATAAAGAAGAAAGAACAGAGGTACCATCATCCCTTTGGGTGATCTGATTTACGAAAATTTGAAGAATGTAGACAGTTGATACATACCCACACGACACACTGCGCAATTTTCCATACTGTAGATTTACATGTAGATGAGCTGATACTGTTGGAGCATAGACAATAGAGTGCATTTGTTCAAGATGATAATTTGCTGCTGATAATGTTCAAAGAAGAAGTGTTTGTCACTAAAAACGAAGGAAGCTGTGAAGGAAAAGTTTGTAAGTGGGAAATGGAAATGACCATAAAATGGTTTGGTTGGGGCGTTGTGATATTATCTCGTATGAAACAGAGTTGGCATTGCTTCGTCGTTTCTTGTAATCATATATAAGTTGATATCGTCCCTCATCTCAATTCTAATTGCGTTCAGAAAACTTGGACAGATGCAGAATATATTTGCTTTAATAGGGGAAACTACTAACAAAATTAATTAAACATAAAATTACTCACTTCATCTTAGTCACCTTCTATTACTGAAGAAGATATGATTGGTATGCAGCAGTGCCACTTGTTGATTATTCTAATTTACTAATTTCCATTTTGTCTAACTTTTTAGATGTAGTATCTTAAAAACAGGAATGTTTTACTTTTAATCTAATTTCTTGTAAGAAATGTATAAAAGCACGCTACTCTGAATATTGGTTATAGTGGCGAGAACAATTAGAAGCCCTGTTATCCAGAGAGGTAGCAGTCATCTTTTAAAATGTATACATATACACACTTATATGCCATATGCCAATAACCCAGCAATTAACGATATCATGACTCCACTTATGCCAGTTTACTTAACATAATAATATTATTATAGAGTTTTAGAGAGTAAGTTTTCCAACATCTGACTTTAGTTTTTATTTGACAGCTAAAGTATTTCACAACAGCACATGAACTACTTTTCATTACAAGGAATATCATGTCAGCAAGAAATGAAACAATTCGATTACTTTTTTTTACCATTTCAATTTATTTAGTTCTACTAAAAGAAACTATGATAAAATGAATGAAACCAACAGCATATTTCTATAGTAATCCAGAATACCTGTAAATTTCTTCATTTCTGTTTTCTTTTTCTTCCCTTTCCCACAAACATTCTTTCTCTCGTTTCTCTCATGGGGTAAAGAATGTTCTCTCAACTTCCCTCTTGCTGTCTAGCCAAGGCAGAGAGAAAGTTGTACATGGCTAAATATTTCAAGTATGCTACACTAACCAAACCACTTAAGATACAAACTTTGTTCATGTGAGCTCTACTATATTATAGAAGTTATTCCGCATGTATAAAAGTGTGATGTAAGTAATCTAATCTAATATTATGACTATATTATTATTATTTGATTTTGATGGATTTAGAGTGAAGAGGAAAGCGGCAGCGTCAGAGGAATTCACCATACTACTCGACCAAATAAAAAAAGAAGAAAAGAACTGAATATATTTTTTAAGTATTTTCCTGTGAGTGTGCGACTGACTGTCTATTTTTGTGTGGGATTGAGTGGTGACGACGATAGAAGAGTCTCACAATGAATCTTTTCCTTGGTGGAGTGGGAACATGTATGGCATTCTTTGGCATTTTTATGAATCTCTACGTGGTCATTGTGCTACTTCTCAATAAAAAGGTATGGTACAAAAACATCTCTCATTTCTTTCCATTTCCCTTTGCTTAGTATTATTACAGCATAATAATAATGTTTTCTCACATAATATGGATGACTGTATGAATACAACGTTTCACTGTGTACTGGAAAAACCTACTCATTTGGAAGACATGCTATTGTATGAAAATTGTTAGACAGTAATTTTTCTATTTTTATTTTATTTTATTAAAGGCAAGAACAAGTAGCGAATGGATACTCCTTCATTTGAGCTGGTGTGGGCTGGGTGCAAGTTTTTTCAATTTATGTCTGATCAGTCCATCCATATTCATGGCCAGATGGCTAACTTCCACAGGGTCACTATGCAGTCTAGTTGGAGCATCCGTTCTTACACTACAACTTTTAACGGTTTGGAGCATATGTGCCTTGAGGTAAGTATAATGCAAAATGTACTACATCTACGAGAGCTACTTTTTGTTCGCAAATTATCATTATCAACAGTAGAATGTTTTTAAAAAGAGTAGAGAATATAAATAGTTGGTACAATAACTTAACATTGTATTTTCTGGTGGGGAAAAGTTTCCTTGTTACTATCATAGTCAAAATAGTAGTAGAATGAACACACGCCTACCCACCACCACTCTTTTTTCGGCTATTTATTTCATATTTTTTTCTGTTATTATGGTTGCGTCAGTGCTTTTGTATTGTTCAGTGTTACCGAGTTTTCTGAGTTAAGCTATAGAATTTCAGAAATGATATTAGAACCAATCTATCTCGATCAGTCATGTACATTATCTTTCCATTTTGTCAAAACTCCTGATTCAGCAACAGAGGCAACACCACCCAACTTTCTCTTTTTGAGTGTCTTGTGCTGTAGAAGATGGGGATAGTAAGCCAGAGAAATAATAATAATCTATTTTACTGAAAATGCATGCAAAGCAGCAAGCAAACAAACAAAGACAGACAGGCATCTGCTTCTAAGCGTACGTGCCTGTAGATTCTCCCTAAATATTCGACATTTTTCTTTCGACTTCTATAAAGTCGGCTATACATTATCAATATCTTCGTCATCATCATCTATCCTTCTGCTACGCGTGTGGTATGGATGGCGGTTTACTCCTTACTTATGAGTGTAAAAGAATTTTTACAGATATAAAAATAACATATTATTTCGACTCCTTCCTTTGTAGAGTGGTACTCGTGGCGTTAGAAAATTGAGAATGTTTTCCGCTATCATATTCTAAAATTTGTAAGAATTTACATCACTGTTTTTCTACTCTTTTCATATTATCATCTTCGTCATCGTAACGCACGGAGTTTCACTTGTCAAGTTAAGTCTAACTAAACGGATTGGAATATGCGTTTCCACATACAGAAAGCTGCAATGTCTTATGTATCTCCATACTTTTTGCATGATCAATGTCACTTAAAAAATACTTAAGAAAATTCATGAAACAATTGGAAAGGAAAATTGAGAGGGCCTCCTACCTAACTTTCGTCGTCAGTGTAATATTCTTCTTTTTTTCTCATAGTTTTCTTCAAATGTTCACGCAAGCGGAATAACAAACTTTTTTTGTATTTTTCCATTCGCATTTCTATTGAAAACATTTTTACTTACTTATTTGGAATGCTAATGAAAAAATGACACATGATAAACAGAAGTCCAATGAAATACATTATTTCTACAAAAAAAACAATGTGAAGGTTTAACTGTAGGTAGATGTTTCATCAGCATTTTCTACAAATGTAAAATTACAATTTATAAATTGCTGCTTTCTATATATTATTATATAATACTTGTTTGTCTCTCCGTAGGAGTTTCAATTAAATATGCTTTGGCTAAATTAATCATGATTTTATGAGAGCGAATCACGTTAAATTTCTTTGTTTTCGCATTCACTTGGGTTTTTGATAAATTTAACAGCGCGGATCGTTGCGCGGCAATTGCTTCACCCCTTCGGTACACCCAACTTGTTACGGGACGTCGAGTGGCAATTTTCTTCCTGATAATATGGGTGCTGAGTATTGGGACTGCAATGACAGCATTTATCGTTTCTTCAATCAAAGACGACAGTTATACCAATCATCAGCATAAGGCTAACATCAACAGCAGTAACAAAAATGCTGTGACCAATCACATGAACAGCAGTGTTATCAGTGATAGTAACTTTGTAATCAATAACAGTAACAGTTCGTATAACAATTTTACATACAAGAGTAATAAACATAATAGTTCAAGTTTAAGAAACATCCCATCATCGTCCACAATACCGTCAAGTATAATTACGTCAACATTAGCCAGTCATTTCGGAGGCTCAACTTCCGCCTTCCGCTCATCATCATCCATTCCTTTTGGAGTAACAACAGACTTTGATAAGGACATAAGTTCTGCGATTAGCTCATCTTCATCTTCATCCTCGCCAACAGTTGCAAACATGATTTTTGAATTGAATAGAAAATCAACAGGACGGATGACTGTCCTAAGACCAACTAAACTTTCTGCCTCCTCCTCCCCCACGCCCACTAAAGATTTTCAGAGGGAAACTGCAACGACGATGAACTACACGTCATTTCTATCTACTTCGTTTGAAGATCATGGTCCTGAGCAAAGTGAAACGACATTTAGCACGGACTCGAATGCAAGCAGTGATGGGACTGGGGGAGAGGACAGTGACGATGGAGTGAAAGCGACCGAGTCATTGTCTGAATTCCGAAAGGCGATGGGTCTCTGCTTACCTCGTGTGTACTACACATCGTTGCCAAGTGTGTTGTGGGTGTCTGAGTGGATATTTGTGATTTTAGTGGCACCCCTCTGCACCATTCTTGTGTGTGACCTGGTCGTACTCTCGATTGCGAGAAAACAACGGCATAGGATTGTCATGGCCTTGTATCAAATCACACTGTCAGCCCAGGCCACTGTTGTAAGGAAAGGAACCACCCCACCCCAGCTTTGGCTTAATAGAAGCATACCTGCAAGATCACGAGCGGTTAGAGCCGTTTTTGAAGATTTCCTCTCCTTAATGCTCATTCATCTACCGTTAATACTCATTTTGGTAAGACCTTTTTTCTGTATTTTTACTTTCCTGACAACGCTCATTTTTAGTTTCTGGAGAAATGTATTTACGCCTAATAAAATTACAACTGAAAACTATATTTAATTTTTAACTTTGAATAAACAGTCATCATTAAAACTATACAAAATATTTTGTCGAAAAGGTCAGCTAGGTTTAGATTCCTTCAAACATCCGCTTGCCTTAAATGTATGATGGAAAGCAACGGTCATGAAGCACGAAAACTGATATCATGCACACGGAATGGGTTTACAAATTGTAGGGTTCAGATATAGCTCCACATAAAGAATGTCTAGTTTTACTAAAAATAATAGGTTAGCGATTTTACAGACCATTGGAACAAATAAGAGACCACCACCGAAAATAATATGACTCCATACATCTGTGGAATGTTTCTTTTTCTTTTTTAGTGAGGGAGATGAGTTCTCAATGTCCTTGTAAAGAAGATAGAATTCTTGGAAGAGATAGTGAGTTTAAATATCCTCAGAAAAATTGGAATCCAGATCGACGGAAAGTAACGAACCTGGGCATGTTGAGTCCTAAAAAGCACTTCTAGAACTTACCATAACGAATTCTGTCGTACAAATTTTTATACTGAAAAGCTTCCGTTTTCATCATCGTCATCAAAAAATATTGTGATGTAGATCGGTTTATGCACAGATCTATAATGGTGCAAGCCGTGCAAGCGCAGATGTGCAAAAATACGAGCCCGTGTAGGTATGAATTTCATATAAGATTTACAATGACGTGGCTGGTGCTCTCGTTCTTGATTTTTTCTTGTACACCATCTCCAAAAATCTGCATACATCCGAAGGGACATGCAAAAATCATCAGTTTAAAAATTGTATCCGTTTTTCCTTCAGGTAGACGGTAAAAAAAGGGTTTGAAATGAAAGCTTCACAAGACTGAACAAAAGAGCAAAGAAAAAGAGAATAAAAACCTTGTAAGGTGTCTTCAATCCCATTGATGTTGATGATCATCTCTGGACGACGTAAAGTTGTAGTTGAAGTAATAAAAGACATGAGCAGAGGATATTTTTAAGGAGATTGTTTCAACAAAGCAAGTGGAGAGAAAAGCGAAAAGAATAAAGAGTGGAAAAGCATATAAATAGATGGATGGGATGACGATAATGGCTATGAAGAAAAAGCAGGACAAAACCAGGAATGATATAAAAAGTGTTTGATGTTCGAATAAAAAGAGAGAGCAAGAAGCAAAAAAAGAATGAGTTCAGGGTTTTTGACTTGAAAAATAAAAGATAGACGTGTAGAGATTGTTAGCTTTCTTTAACGGGCAGGGAGACTTGTACAACGACACCGTGAGAAAAACCCGAATTTTTTTACAACTTCCTCTACTAGTCCAACCATTTAGTTACTTTTGCTGGATTCCGGAAGTGCTGTTCTGAAATTTTTTCGTGCTTGTATAACGTTCGGTTATCATAGGCATGTATTCTTGCCTTGCACTGTGAGCATCAAAAAATTAAACGAAGTTCCGAAAGAGATTTATGTGTATTTTTTGTGAAATAAGAGGAGAGAAAATCTAAAAAGAAGTTGAAATGACGCTGATGAAATGCAGTACGTCGTCGGTTTTTGTTCCTGTTTAATAATATAGTTCACTTCTATTCTAACTCTCTCTGCCTGTCTCTGTCTATTTTCTCATGTCTTTAGGTATTTGAGATGCTGGCCGATGATCACCATGCCCCAGTACTGCTCCATTTTCTAGGCTCCATCAGCCTCTTTCTGTCGCCATGCTGTACAGCTTTGTTGTACGGAATCCGTGCGAGATCCCTGCGAGCAGCGTACAAAAGCTATATCAGAAAGAGGATGACTAACAACACGTTGCAGCATGAAATTCAACAGCGTCTTTCACCTGTTGACGGTGGCTCACCCAGGCCCTCATCTGGGGCGAAAAGCTTCCGGTAACAATTTATGATTCGTGTTAAGGATTTTCACTTTTATTCCTCTCCTTTCTTGTAATGATTAACCTTCGTAACTTTACGCTATTTATTTCTTATTAGCAACTTACAAGACTGCGTCGTTTAAAACATATGTAAAAACCGTACGACTTCTTGGCCTCCACCCTTCCCGCATTAATATTCCTCCATTAATATCCAAAGCTCATCCAAAAAACACCCTCCATTTTGTTTGATTCCCTTCCACAACCATCTGAACTTGTGTGACATAGACAATGTAAACATGTAAATGAAAAACTATATTTCCAGATCTTGCACTCCATCCCCAGCATCATCCCCCATCCAAACTCCACGCCGACTCTCAACAAACGACCTACGCCCACCACCCATGCATTTCCCCATGAACTCTTGCAGTTCTCCAGTGTCCCCGCTCCCAGGTCCGAACAGCTCCACAGTTATCAACAACGATGGAAGTCACTTCTTCATGGAGCATCACAACAATGTCATGGTCAACAATCACAACAACTCCCTAACCGCTTACACCAACTATGACGATAGTGAAGGGGACGATCATCATAATTATCATCATTTCTCCAGTGACAATGGTTGTTTAGGAGGGAAAATTGGGGGAGGGGATAGTAAACCAAGAAAAATCCGCTCATTTCTACACCTTCCAAGTGGACACGACATGCAGGAGTTTTGGAGTGGACTTCGACGACCCAATCGATCCCCTACTATTATTATTACACATGAGATTCGAATGAAGGAAAGCTCTAATTCTTCATATGATTCGAAAAGTATTGTGTCCTCGCCAACAGCTGAACAAAGACTGTAAATCTATTTTTTCGAGAGAAAAATATAAATTGCCACTATTTATCAATCATCAATCATGAAATACAAACCAAAAACACAACCAAATACAAAACAACGCAAAATTCTTACACGCTACAACTATCAGCTAGTCATCATTTCCTCCTCCTGTACAAATCGTAAGTAATGGCAACGAGTCTGACGATATTATCAATTTGTGTCCATCATTTAAGGTGGCATGAATATTAATAATATTATACTTGCAGCTCGTTCCATTTCTTTTTTAAGGTAATCATTTTTTCTTAATCTCTCCCTCAATCAAGGAAGTGAATGATCAGTTTTATTATTCCTTTCTTTAACTATTTTATAGTACCGTATATGCGTACACGCAAGAGATATTTATGCAAAAACTATGCATTATAGTGTTGACGACAATGATAGTAAAAAGAGTACAAGTTTTCAAATGATAAAAACCAGCATTTTCAATTTCGTCCTCTCCTCTTAATATTGCATTCCATTCCAAAATGAGGAGATGGACGAGATGCCATGTATAAAATACCAGTTTTTAACTATAATCATTGTGCTTAATTAGAATTAAACATACCTTCTATTAAATAGTAAAATTTTCTATTTTGAAGTGAAGGTAAGATTTCTAAAAATACACTTCTTATATACCTGTTGATGTTGTTGTTATTATAATTACTAATATTGGCCATCTTTATGATGATGCCTCTTCCATCATGTTACGCTGAGCAAACAAGAGTTATAAAACAATCCTGCGTTGAATCTTGTACATACTACAGACAAATATATATTGTGTGATTATTATAAAGAATACTGAATGTTCAGTTCAAGGACTTTTCAAAAGTAGCTTAAAATATGACATGCCAATAAAATCCTTGTGCTCATCCTTATGATGATAAATGATATAATGAGGCAACAAAATTTTGACGCTGGTGTGTGTAGAAAAAGAGCTACGAGAGAGTATAATAATAAATTAAAAGATTAGTGTAAGAACGATAAAGCTTTCATGGCTAGAGAACTTATACAATCAGAAGAAATAAGTATAGTGGCTTCCGTTTTCCTTAAATTAGTAGACAAAAATTTACCACATAAGTTTACTAGGCATGTATTTATAGGTATATATTTTTCTGCATACATGCCATACTTTTGACTCACACACAATTTGCTCCTCCCGTACACGGTAACTGCTCGGTATAGTAGTATAATCCGAAGTCCCTCTCTACGCAATCGACAGTTCCTTACCTCCCCAGTCCCTACTAGGACCATATATTAGCTTTTAATATGTATGAAAAAGACCGTGGTATAAGAAATTTATACAGTAACGATAGACAATTGGTTTCCCTAGGGATTTATCTATACCGAGAGTTTACTGCATATAGTATAGATTTAAGACTGTTCTTGCTTAAGATGATGATTTTTTCTTCTTTGAGTCGTGCGTGATTGTTCTTATTATGAATTAATGGTACTTAATAACGCGGATCAAGTAAGTTACACCTTCATAATCATTTTAGTGATTTTACAACCGGAATGCGCTTTTACCTGAATCTTACTACTATGTAATTTGTGTACCTAACAGAAATGTGAAAACTATACCTACATAACTAAGTACATGCTTTCAAAAAATTATCAGGATATAAATTAGTTACATGTTTAATGAACGATGATTCTTCTTGTATATTAAGCTGCGTTATTCCATGAATTATGCAGAAAATATTTTTAAAAGTTAATAGCATTGAGCCCTCAAGTACTGTACTTTAGCTGTGGTCTGGTCGGATTATCGATATTATTTTTTAACTTTTAATAAGTGTTTTGCATATTGTTGTTAGGTCCCTATTTTCCACATCAGCTATCTTAACATTCCCTTTATCTTATCTTAATTAGCTTTTATTTGAAATCTTGCTTCAGTTTTTTCGTTTCCAAAGCTACTTGACAATATTAGAATGAGTGAAATCTAAGGTTCCAATTAATTGCCGATGTACTATAAAGATTTATTCTAAGCGCATAATATTCATCCCAGAACCGTCAGATACCTTGATATTTTGATTTAAAGCTTTCTTTAGAAGAGAGCACCACTTCGCAACTTACCAGCCAATCAACAATCACCAGTAAGGCTCTGTTAACTTATAAGCCGAATTACTTAAGGTGCTATATTTGATACGTTTTGTGTAATTATGATATTGTCGTGGGTACTTCAAATAAGAAGGAACAACCGATCATAAAAGCTGCTTGATTATCGTGGAAAATCGTCGTAAACTTTGTACGAATTCGACTGAAACTTGGATCTCTATACATCTCTTAATAATAAAAACTTATATACATGTTATATGTATGTTATATAATAAATATATGCAATCAAGGAGGGTAGTGAAATAATTTGTAATAAATGTGTAATGCGTATCAACTCCATACCACTTTCCGATAATCTTTTTTCAAAAGATAAATTTGTGTACTACAATTTATATGTTCATGTTCATTGAAATGGACAAAATGGCTTGTTTATTTCCTAACTCATTTAATCAAACTTTCTTGTTAGATGAATAAATATTCGGTATACAGTTTCCCGACAATATGACTGTCGACACAAAATTTAATTCAAGTACAAATATTTGAAAATTGATGAAGCGAGTTGATCCGATTGATTATTCTTTTTGATATACCGCTTTTTTTACATTCAGCACAATGGAAAATGTAATGTTCATTCAGCTATCTATCTGACGTATACAAATTTATCTGTTGGAAACAGATTTGACATATCATTTATGTTACAAAAACTTAGAATACATTATCAAATAATATTCTGCATTCTGCAAGAGCTATTGTTCTGTAAGAAGTAAAGCATTCTTTAAAAAGCCACTAGAACACTTTATGTATCGTTGCTGCAGATGTATAACATACAACATAAGTTTGTGGTGATTTTGTTTTAAGTTTCGAAGTGAATACATTATTTTGTGGAAGCAGCATAACATTCTCTATACCTTTATTCATGTATTTAACAGTCACAGTGTTTAACCAAAGGGTTAGTAATTCTTATAGGCTACCGCAAAGTATTTAAATCAATATAATTTTAAAAAAGTATAATATTACGTATCGAAGTTTCAAAACGATGTTGAATGTCATCTCGTGTTAAACGTAATTGTAGTCGTTTGCAAATTTTAATTAAAGAGAAAATTAATGAAAAATTGATGCTTGCATAATATTTCTTTTGCATGTCATTCATTGCTCCGCTGTGTGCATCCAACACGGCAAGTCTCTCCACACGATGTTTATCTTCAAATTGTTTCTAAAATATTTCACACCATCTAGGAATGAGAGCGTGAAGAAGATGGAAGATGGAAAACGAATGGCCAGTCGCATGCATCCATTTTATACAAAGAATCTTTAGAAATCACGTTGTCATTCTGCGTTTTCCTGGCATGTTCTCTTTCAGCTTCACCTCGATCCAATTACGCTTGAATGGCTTAAAACAAAACTGGAGGAGTTGTGGTTGCTTTAGTTTTTACAAGATATTGTCCAGAATAAAAAGGAAAGGAAAATGTATGGTCAATCCTCCAAAATGATCACTTTTGCATAAAGCTTGGAAACCAGAGCAGAGAGTAAGCAAGGCCTCCACCGCAACCCCATAAATATAAATAGTAATAGATAGCTAGTAAGCTGGCTTTGTTCGCTTCATTTGATACTCAAGATGATTATGGTAGACTGTTTTATTCTGTTGCAGGTTCTGCAAAGAAAGGAAAGGTATTTAGGAGGGTGTAAAGGAAAATGTCATGTCATGTACCTCCCGAAATCCTGCAATTCTCAAATAACCGTATCCTATTTGGCAATTATTGTTGTTGCTATCTTGCCGTGTATTTTGCCAGTCTTGTTATTGTTCTGACAAAGCAAACGTTTTCCAGACATTCATTCATTTTATACCTATAACACCATCCAAACAAACAAGATATTACTTTTATTGCATTGTTTTTCTAGGCTAACTATTATTGCAGCTAACGTAAGTTCAGCAGCGGTGAGTTACTTTACGCCTATATAGTAATTTCAACGAAACCGTATTCGTATTTTTGACCACTTCCCATTGATTGTACTGTATTCCGCTCTATCACCAACACTGCAACATTATTGGCATAATATGGCATTGGGAATGTAACACAAAGCAAGTTATCCATAGCTTGACTCTTAGCATCCAACAAATAGAATTCTAACAGACTGACACCCATTTCCTCCCTGACAAACTGTATTTCCTTTTCTTTGGGTTAACTGACAAAGTAAAAATGATGAATCTATTGTGACATTTTGTAACGCCGCCCCAGTTGGAGGGGAGTGAAGCATATACACCCGCTCGAACGAAACACTATAAAGACTTCCTGACTTTACCCAAACCACGATTATCTGCCCACACCAATCTTACTAATACGTAATACGTTATACTTAGCTATTGCTGTTTTTGCTCGATTACTTCACATCAGTTTTAGGCTAACAGGACTGAACCGGGATTTATTCATTTTTACAGATCATATACATATGATACATACATGATAACTAGCGTCCAGTTTTTCTCATAACATATCAAACATCCAACTCTAGTGTCTGAAAAAACAACACCTAATCACAAACATATCTCACATTAAAAAATATGTAGCTCGAACGATTTAAAACTGGATCAGCAATCCTTAGAGCATTGTTCTCTTTCTTTTCATTTTGATCCCTTCTCCGGTTGTCAATTACTCGGATCCAGCCAACCGATCCGGACCGGATCTGCAAAATGTCATCATCATCATCACATAGAGCGAGTACCAACAAGAAAAAAATCCGTGTGGATTAAGTAGATAAAAAAACTATGACTTATTTTGCACGAGTGTGTAAAAAGTTACAAAAGAGCGAGTCGTCAGATTATAAAAGGAGGGTTTGCACACAAAGTTCCAGTCCAACTACATACACATATCTATAGGCATTCTTTTCCTTTTCTTCTCGTTCCCGTTTCTATTATTTTCGATTTTACTAACATCACAAGGAAGAGCAAACATTGAAAAGTCATTTCAACCAGTTTTTTCCCTGTTTCCTTTCCATGTCTCTCTACACTTTTACTGCTATGTACAGAACATATTGCTGTTGCTTGCTAGTTTTTTCCTATTTCATTCAACCTTTTTTCCAACCATAGTAATATGCTCAGTTATCATTTCACTTCATCGCTGATGCTATGCTGCTGCTCTTTCCAACAATACGACGTCAATGTCACAGGCTGGTAGGCTGTCTATTAGGATTATAACAGAGTCTCTCTTTTCTCTTGCTGGCCATCTCTCTTGCCTTTCCTCATTCTTCCACTGGTTGCATGATAAGAACAAGACAGTAGTGTATTTCTTTTCAAGGAAAATCAAGTCATTAGGAGACACAACAGATATACACATACATACCTAATATGCTTATACATGTATTACACTGACCAATGGTCAGTTTTTACGGTTAGCACCATCACTAGATGATACTGTCGTACCGGTCATT